>CAJNOJ010000307.1:4876-116176 GCA_905250025.1 Adineta ricciae | reverse complement strand
AAAAAGGATAGATATCGTAATTAATATAAAGTATTGCGCCTCATATATGAAAGAACAGAAATCAGTAGTAAATAAATATATACATCACATACAAATGATCTTCACAAAAACTTATTAAATCAATTCTAAATTCAATTTTTCTAAAATATGTTTTTCCATCTGTACAAAAGAATTCTTTTCCGATCTAACCATTGTTTCACTTGTCGCAAACGGTTCGTAGTTAATTAATGATAATGTTGGAGTTGTACAAGCACTGGTCTTACCTTCACATGTCAAAAGTGGGGACGAACATTGTTTCTTCTTTTGCTACGATCTCGATTGAGTTGCTATTTCATTCACAATTTCACTACCGAGACCTTTCAAAACTTAGCAATACTATATTGAAAGCTCAAAATCCACTCCTATTTGATGATCGCTACCTGACTTATCTCGACATCAATCAAATATAGTCGTTTTAAATTGCTGATATGTGCAGAAAATGGAAAGATGGCTATCCAAACCAGATCTAATGTGTGTTCTTATACTGTAGAACGTTAAAGAACACTACGAACATATAATATCTTAACGTACAGGTCCAAGAGCAAGGTGAACTACCTGTCCATCACTAGATAGAAAATGTAGTAATTGCGATCTCATTGAGTGAATTCGTAAAACTGATCGTTCTCGGCGTTTTGATGCGATTTCAAACTTTCTAGTGTTTTAAATCGTGTGCAGATTTGCTATGCAAGTTAACGATCAACGGAAAACCTTGAGAGCGTACTGCAATGCTTTTTTTCACGATACGATTGTATAAAAAATAGTTCTCTGATACTTTTCGATAAATCAGCACGAAAAGTGAATAGAACTGTTCATAATCGACAAGATAACTTCTTCACAGACATGCTTATATTGGGAAGTGATTTCACTACCGGCGTTATTCGGATTCCAAACGTGTGTTCCTGTCTGGTCACTCTCAATTAATTTATCATTGAATGATTTTCAATTTTGGAATATTTAAATCAGCAGATGTTTTATTGAAAACAAAATTATGTCAGATAGGAACAGAAGATAAAAAACACTGAAGTAGTTTAAGTTTAGTGATATAGAAGTAAAGTTCTATAATTTATGAAGTGTTTGTTGTTTGGATAGATAACAAGAAGCAGAAAATAGCAGCAAGATATTTTTATGTAAAGCATGTCGAAATCTTCTGTAGGAAACGATATCATCGACGAATCCGGAAATAAAATTTCTTCAGTGAAACACGAATAAATCTATTAATTTCATCATACTAATATAAAAGATATCACAAGTGAACTGTTTTTAGATGACAGATTGAAAAGAATGCTTCAGAAGTGAGCATTTTTTGCGAAAAAGTACTTATTGCGCTCCTGAAGAGCATGATCTGGTTCGCTCACGAAAATGTATCATATTTCGATGAGCAGTTGTGTCGAAAATCTTTTCCAGTCGAATGAAAATTTTCGATTTCTCGTTCTGTGAAACTGGTGAGCGATGTGACTAGATGAAAATAATACACTAATTTACGATGTCATGACAAGCAAAAAAAGTAAGTCTTTTGAAATGCTCATCATTTTTATTACTGAGAAACAGCGAAACTTTACTCAAAAAATACCTGCTGATATCATTTTCATACTTTTTATTCGATTGCATAAAACCTGATGTCATGATATCTTCTTCAATGTATTCAAGATGTTGAACACTTTCTGGATGACATTACTTTCGCCGAAACAGCAACCATATGTCGCCTATTTTTAACAAGTGCGGCGCAGTTCCTTTGGTATTGATTCTCAGTAGAAAATATAGGATAATCAAAAAAGATGCACACAACTAGCATAAAAAACCTTGGTGGCAAGAAACAAAAAAAAACAACAAAGTGAGGAAGAACCTTAACGACGAAATAAGAAGTTATCAACGTGAAACTATTTGAATAAATCGGCCTGAAGTTGTTTGCTTGCGTCGACAAATTGATACGTTGTAATTCTACCTTGTTTGAAGTTCAAATATAATTCATCAATTGCTGACGCGAATAGAATATTTTTGTTTTAAAAAGATAAATGAATGCGAAGTGAGTGATAGCAAATTCATCAACTTCTTTTTCCTGACACATATTGATGCTCTATTGAATAAAATCTTCCTAGCAATGATAAGACAGCGAAAGAAAGAAAAAAAACAAGGAGGATATGACTGCATGAATATCGCTGTTTATTACGCTCTTAGGCGACTAGATATCCAAAACAAACAATAGCTCAAATAGAATGAACGATGTATTGTCGTTTTATATGAGATAAAGTGGCTTGTCGGTAGCGGTCATCTAAAGAAATTCTAGTGTGAATTATGAAAAACTAATGGATAATTTTGTCATTCAACCGAAAAGCAGCCGGATGTTGTTGTTGTTAGAATGGCGATACTTATTCTAATTTCATTTCTACTTTTCAATATAATGTGGGCTAATAGAGTTCTCTGCATATTGAATTACTGTACGTCATGGAAAAGTAATAAAGTTAATAATCGTTTTTTTGTATTACTGAACAATTCTGTACTGAGACAAGTAAACTTTATCGAAAAATTATATCAAGGCGTCGTTATTTCACATGAACCATTATGTCTCAACTTTAATTAAACTATAGTTGAGGAGAGGAGATGAAATTAATGCTTACCTTTATGTTCTAGCCGCTGATATTCTGGTCTAATTTTCTTAATTTTTCCGTCTCTTTTTTAGTGTCTAAAAATAAGACCTTAGAGTACGTTCTCTTAGAACTCCGCTTTCAGAATATTATTTACGTTCTTTAAAAACCTCTGAATCATGAGATCTTACTGATGAACTTATTTTCTGTATTCAAGAAACAACCGCATTGTTCGTTAAATATGCTGAATTCTACATCAACATGGAAAAACACAATTCAAGTGCATCGGTAACCAATTACACAACCACATGTTGGATAGTGGAAGCAATCTTACTTTTTTTTATGAATATTCATTTACCATACGTTTGATTGAACATCTAGAAGTGCTCAAAATATTTGTAACTTAGTATTTTGAAGTATGCTCGGGTAGCAGGCGTTGGCAATTGCTCAATGAATTCTCTACAGGATTCTCATCAAAGGTGCAGCTTCAATAAGGATCAACGGTATCTTCTCGCTATGAACAGTCTTTCTAATTCTGTTTAATGTATTCACAATGGGCTCAAAATCTTTGAAGGTTTGGATGTGATACAAATGTTCCTTAGTCATCCTCAGCCTCTATCAAAGGTTTAAACAAAAAGATATCGATAAGATATAAAGATAAACATGCAATTTTTCGAATGTCATCTGTATTGATTAGTATAAAGTGAAACAATATTTATAAAAAAAATATCGGAAACAAATTAAATGATCAGTATTTTATACTGAATGGTCAGTATTTTTTGCGAATGATTATAGGTATATGAAAAATTATATCAATAGGCAGTTATAAGTTACTTGCCTGACTGAAAACATCCAATTCATTTTTCTATGCAATGTTCCAAAGTGTTCGGAAATGTCCGACAAGATTTTAAACATAATTCAACCATTATTTAAATAATTTCTTTTGTATTTACCTTTCTTTTTCTTTCAAACACAGATTATTTTGTCTATTTGGACTGATTTTCTTCAGTTGTCTATAATTCGAAAAAGCTTTTCAAAAACTCGATTCTTATATTTTTTTTAACATCGATACCCAGGTCATTGTGACCCGGTCGGTTCCGATCGATTAAGTTTGCTTTCCGATGATTTCCTTGGCGTCGGATTCTGATCGGATTTTCAAACAAAGTTTCCGATTATTTTCTGGCCACTTCCTGCAAACCTTGAGTCGGAAACCGTCTGGAACCGGCCGGATACTTCCTCGAAACTTCCGACCGGAATCCGGCGCCAAGAAACTTGCCGAATCCAACCGAAACCTGCTATATTCGATTGGAACCGACCGAAATTATACCGGAACCGTCTCATATTTAAACGGATCCGGTCGCCGGAATAATCGACCTGGGATATTTATTTTGTCCCTTTAAACTAGGTTGAGAATTATGGAGATACGAGAAAAGGAGTAAAATAAAAAAGAAGATGATTAAGATAACAATTACGTTCACAACATAACATGTTAATGATAAGACATTTTGAGAGAAAGAAGAGAACAGAGGAGCATCAAGAAGCTACCCAACATGATCGAAAGTGACATCCTTTAAGTGGAGGAGAAGAGAGAGTGACTGGCAATTACTATACGATACACATGTAACCATTTATGTACAAGAGAAAAGAAGAGAACGAGAAGAATTTTTCATTCCGATTTATCCTCTGTTACACTTATTTACATTTTGATATTAAAACGTATATTACACACAACATTTCCACATCTCTATACCTTATTATTTATCAACCGTACATTCACACGCTACAGAAGGTATTTATAAATAAAGTTGCATAGAAGGAAGGAAGAGTTTCTGAAGTACCCATATTGCTGATGATGATCAATTAGGAAATTACTCACGTCAATTTTCGAGTGTCGGGCTCTCTTGGAGAAACGTACAACATATTTGTCATTCTTTCGTAAGCCCATACTGAGATACCATGCTCTTTGAGGCGTTTTTGCAGCGAGATAGGCACTGAATGTTTGTTGGTAAAGATTTGCTTCTGGAGATTTGTTCAAGTGTGCATTGAATTTAGTCCAATATTTGAACAAGTAGTCACTTAGTGAAGACTCCCTCGTTATAATGTAAACAGTTAAGTCATCCCATTGCGTAAGGTTGTACACCAGTTGAAGTCCCGAGCAGTACAAATGGTCGATATCTCTTTGTTGAATTTCGGTATAAAAAAACCAGCATGAGAACAACCAGATTATTTGTGGCAAACCGTAAGCAAGGCATAATTTCCTTCTCATTTTGTATAGGTAGATAGGTATTTTCGTGAATATTATTCGAAGAGCATTAAATATTTTTCTAGCCTTTTTCAGCCGTTTCTCGATGTAGATGCCCCAACCCAATTTTGTCGTGATTTCAACACCTAAATATTTGAAACGTTTCACGAATTCAATTTTATTTTCTTTGTATTTGATTTTAGGATATTGTGGAGCGACGATATCATGCACCAACATTGCCTTAGTCTTGTTTACATTCACTGGAAGTAAGTTATTATTTGCGTATTCTTCCTGTATTTTCATTGTTGTTTCAGCTTGCTTCTCGAGTTTCATTATGTTTTTCAAGAATTTGTCCTCTAGTGCGCCTGTAATGACAATAGCAAGATCATCCGCAAATAGATGACAAACTAGATTCATGAAGAACGCGAAGGGAGAAAATGGACGTGAATACGAAACAACGTAGCCGCGAGGACTGATCCTTGCGGTGCCCCAACAAAAATATCAATTGACTTTGAGACCGCGTCACCCACATGTATAGACATTGTTCGACCTGTCAACCACGAATAAATCCACTTCAGAAGTGGTAAAGGAAAATCGTTACTCGATTCTTATATGGTTGGATAGTACATTGACTACTGCGTAGAAAGCAAACAGTTAAGAATGACGTTTCAAACATGTTCCCCCTTGCATATTATCTAAATGTGAAGATATTTCGTACTGCAACGTTTTTCAGACGCGTCCCGCATTTTCCCACCCTTTCTCTCTCTCCGTTACTATTTATTCATCGATTATAAATACTCACGATGGGTACATTCACTCTCAACAATTATTGTTGTTAACAATAAATTTTACGTTGTCCATTCAATTCAATCTTCATTTTTGTTCTCGAGGTAACTATAAAAACTTAGTTCTTCCGAAATTTTGTATAAAAATAAGACAAAAACGAAATACTTTGACACACATCGAACATTTCTTTTTAAACTTGCTAAAACCTCATTGTTCTAGCTGATGGCTTCAAATTCATCATCATCTGATTTAACTTCCGAAGGAAGTTCGGCGAGCAGTTCGTCTAGCGTCGAGTCGAAAAGTGTGCAAAATAAACTGCCGTCCACTGCTCAGAACAACACCGTGCAATACGATTCCATGGCAACAACATCAATGGCTGGTTACGGGCACACTTACCAAACACATGCACCCAGGTCGATCATTCCGGCAACTGGATCCGTTGAAATCTGAGTCGGATCCGGCGGCAAGGAAATGGTCGGAAAACGAAACTAACCGGCCGGAACCGACCGTGCCATAATAACCTGGGCAACTGGGCAACCACCGAATCAAGTAGATCAGAATCATTGAAGCGATGATTCTTCTAACAAAGCAAATTTCCCATTCGTTCGCAAAATGAATGATAGACATTTCACAAATATAATAAATTCGTTTTGATAGAGTCTTCGTGGATCCATTAGAGCTTAAGTAAAATATTTAATGCATGGTTATTCTTTAAAGTTTTCACTTTTTTTTCAAAGTATCATACAAAACATTAGCCAGTTTGCGAATAAATATTACCTATTTATCTCGATTTTATTAGAACTTTCGTAATTATTCATGTTCATCTTTCACTGTATTCTATTTTGTTTGATTGTTTTATGCAACATACATTATGTATTGGTAAACAATAGTTTAAAATCATTGAAGAGGGTAAGAAAAATGTTTGCATACGAACAGTGCGAGAAGAAAATCAAAAAGAGGAGACCGATTTGTACACCAAACATCTTTTGTTACCATGAGTATAATTCAAAAACGACGAACAGCGTTCGATCTTATGATATACAGAACAAACTCATAATAAGGGTGTACGAAATTTTGTCTTTACTTTCGTTCTATCCAATATGAAATATGATTCTCTGGTGCAAATCGTTGAATATTAGTAGTACATAAAAACTCAGTCGTTTTGATAAGTTCATCAGTGGTTTTCACATCATGCAGCTCTTTTTCTTTTTCAATAAAATCAAAGCGTAAACATTTAAATTGATGTTCATTAATATGAAGGAAAATAAATTCAATCCATTGATTAATATTGATCCATGATGATGAGATATATTTGCATCTAACAAAACGTAAATACTTCAAATTGGGAAAACATTGTGCATTGATAATAAAAGAAAGAAGTGGTAACATAATTTCTTCATTCTGATTTATGTTAATAAGCAGCGAGCAATTTATCTACAGTTGATCAAGTTGTCTAAGAAATGTATTGAGAAGCTGCTGTTTGTTATGATCAATTGTGAACCAATGCTTTAGTTCAGTTGAATTAACATAAAGACACTTTACCTTTGGTAGTAAACGAAACCAAGCAATTGATTCTAAAGTAAAATGAGAAAAAAAAATTTCGTTTTTCGATCGATATGTGTGTTTTCTTTTTGAAAATTAACTAACATAAATCTCAACGTACGTGCAAAATCATAAGTATTGTCGAAATCAAACGAACTGTTTAATTGTAATGTACTGAAATGTGTCAATTGTAGCTGGTCGTCTATTTTGTCTGGCAATATTCCGCTTTCACATGATATTACCAAAACTTTATCTAGAAGAACAATGTGACTACATTAGAAAACATGCTTCCAGTAATGATCTCCTTCAATTACCTTGACTAGATGGACAGTGAAGTGCGCGAAGAAAACAAATTGGTATCTTTTGATTCTCAGTAAACGAGATAAACAACTATTTTGTCTCACACCATAGAGATGCAAGTGCTTTTCTTCTTCAATGTTGTTAAACAATGCGTCAATGAGGTCAATCGTATGAAATAGAATACTGCCGGTGAATGTATATGGAAGAGAACACATTTGCACGCACCGATTTATTTGATGATAGTTGACGCACACTTGTATGCAGCCCAATGGCCCACCGAGCCAAAAAGGTGTGCGAAACTCTTAAATGAAACCACATAATATCTGATGAGCTGCTCTTTCCATAAGTGGAATATGAATAGCAAAATGAATTGATTGTAAACGAGATAGCTTCTTGCAAAGAGTGGCTAGGCGACAACCATTGAAACACATGTTAATGTCGCCACGACAATAATGAATTAAAAATAAAGAGAATTTCTCTAACGTTTCGCTAAATTTATCGACTAATCGCTCAAGACAACTACAGTCTTGTTCTTCAATCGAAAAGTACCTTGAAAGAAAATCAATAGCAACAGAAAAAGATATCGAAGAAGTTTACCTCAAATTCATTACGCGAAGATTTTTTGGATAATTCAATTTTCGATCGTCATTATTGTTTGAATGCGACATACTACCCATGTAAAAAGAACCAAGGGAAAACCTGATTTTAATCGATTCTTCTATGATGAAAAATCGATTTAAATGACACGATTTTCATCTGATTGTCATCAGATTTTAAATCGAAAAAAAATCAGTTAAGATCGGTTATTTTGGAGAGAATAGCTTTTAATAGATCTGCTTTTCATTATCTGATTTTAATTAATTTGTAATAAAAAATCAATTTTTTCCTAAGTGAGTGAGTATGAAACTATATCGCATCTGTCACTATCTCAAGGATATCACAGGCTACTCCACTGTCGAGTCACTATTTGTCGATGCGAGGATTCCGAAAAAAAGGTTTAGAAGATTTTCTGAAAGTTGAATATTCGAGAAAAACTCGTTTTTTTTCTTTTTGTGATTAAAATCGATGACGATTTTTGACGATTATAATTATTTTTTATGATTTCAAATAACTTAAAGGATTTGAATCGATTTTCCAGATACTAATCAATTAAAACAGCTTTTTTGCAACTCAATCAGAGAAAATCATTTTCTTTATTTAGTAAATTGCTTAGAACTGATTACCACTCGGAAAATCGGTTAAAAAAAATTACTGTTGAAAAATCAATTAGAATCTATTATTTTCTGTACTTTATCTCAAGAGAATCGATTTTTTAGACAAAAATCAATTACAATCAATTTTATAGTGGTTTTTAATCGATTTTAACGGATTGTTTATGAGATAATCGGCGGTAATCTATTTTTCCTCGTATTTAATCAGAATTTTGGGATATAATCTGATTTTATGGATTCTTCCGAAAAAATCGATTATCATCGGGTGTTTTGCCTCTTTTTTTACATGGGTTGCATGATCATACTTGAGCTCAAAACCGTTTGTATCTGGTGCGGTTTGTAGTTTGTAATTAACAAGATTAGCCGAATATCGAAAGAGCCAATCGAAAAAAGCGCTTGAATAATGAGTTTGATTAGCACATGAATTTCAAGTAAAACTACGCAATAACGATCCATTAGCTACAGAAAATAATAGAGCGTCTCGATAAACTTCACTAATAGGTACTGGCTGGTCAACCACCAAAGAAATCCATCGAGGAAATATCGGTGGTATGTTCCTGCCATTTGTTATTAAGCTTCGAAAAATATCTTCCGATACGTCATCATATGGTTTTTCTATCTTTGCAAAATGATTTGGGACAAATGATTTGATTATCTCCTCAGCTAACATATCTGTTTCAGAACATCGATAACGATTGCCTAATTTAAGAACAGTGAGGTTGAGACGCCACTCAATCACATTTGTTACTTGACGACAAAAGAAACGACACGCTGGTAAAGAACAATAACGCAGATCCAACTGATTGAAGAGCCCACAAAATTCTGATAACAACGAGTTGACACGACTGTTTCAGATTGGAGAAACTATATATAACATCAGCAGTCACTAAATGATCCCAAACACACAGAATTAAATCGTTTGAAACGTCTTCAAATTGCAGCATTGTGATGAACGGCAAACAAGTTTCTCCTTACAATCGTTAAATAAACAATTTGTCGATTGACAACAATACATTTCCTATCTGAACGATTCAAATAAAAAAAAAAGTCAATGAGCAATGACCGCTCATAGATGAGCAGTAGTGTAGCGTCATCTTCAATCAGAAGCTATTATTATAAAAGACATATTAATTGTATCATACGCTGATAATAAGTACTTAATATATTCAGGGTGAGAAGTTTGAATCTGTGGGTGCGTGCACAAATAAAGGTAGCGGTTTATGAATTAGGAGGTGGGCGAATACACGCGATATTCGGTCATCGTTGTAGAGATTCGCAACATTGACCACATCAAATCAACATGTGTCTATACCAACATTGTTTCCCTATATTTTCCTGTTTATTTCTTTGAAATTCGAAAACCTCGTAACTGACGACATTTCAAACGTGAAGATTTTAAGACTAATATTCACTCGCGATTTTATCGATAAAAATTAGTAACAACTTGGGCGATTGATCAGATCAGTGGCGGCACGTCAGGATCATCAATAAAATTAGCAGAATTCTCTCGTTCTTTTTGTGGAATTGCTCTTGTTTTCAATTGCGCATTCTTTTTGTTTTGACTAATAATCTGAGTGTAATCAACGCTCTTCGCTGGTCGAGAATCAAGTTCAAGATAATTCGATGGAGTTGAACTATAGAGTGTAGGCAAACAAGACAGCTGAGATGTGAGTATGAAAAAAATCTACTTCCATACCTTTTCTTCTCTTCACTTTTGATTTCTGTTGTTCTGGATTCTTTAACATTGATCTGGAAAGAATAGTTTGAGAAAACTATGGAATAGATCACTGATTTCTACCTTGGGCATGGTAATGACTAGATGTCCTGTTGTTTTGGATCGCTCAGCGATAGAACGTGTTGTGTTTACTTCTTCTGATAAGACGAGTTGTAAAATCTATGAATAATCAAGNACAATATTCCGATGAAGTTCAATGTTAAATCTAGTTTATTCAATGATTCGCATCCTAGAAATAGTGTTTATGACTGAGCGATTCTGTCTGGGTATGATTAGTTACCTGAGAGATTTTCGATGTATTCTATGTTGTTTAGAGCCAAGTTGAGATACTCGAGCTTTTTCAATCGACCGACATTTTCTATGCAAAGTCGAAAACGAATACAAACGATGAGATGCGTTTGGTCTCATGAATCGTACCGATTTTGGAAATGAGATTGCTCTGTAAATAGAGAATACGTAATTCTCGACACCATTTGTCTAAATGTTCGATTCTGCAAAGAGGCAGTAGGGTGTGTACATTGTTTGCAAAGTAAAATAGTCGTATGTTTTACCGTTCAATATCTTGTTGATGAAGTGACACTTCTTCAAGTGTCGATAACTCGCCCTCGTTATGTTCCGCTCGTTTTCGTATAAGACTTTCGGTAACTACGAAAATCGGGGTAAGTCAGATGTTTGAGATTGATGTGAAATGAACGATGACTTACTGAACACCATGGTTGACTTTGTTTTCTTTGGAAAGTAAAGCACGTGAAGATGACAGATAGAGAATGAAATGCTGAAGAGAGCTGAAGCGACGTGTCACTTAGCATTTACCTCTGTTGTTATGAGAAACCGAAGAAAGTAGATGTCGCAAATCGATGTGGTCAAATCGTGCACAAGTAGGTAAAGCTAGCTATTCGCTGATCATGCTACACTAAGAACATAAATTTATCTTGAAACTTGATTTCAACGAACTATTGATGAAATTTAGTTGGAAGAACAAAGTTGTCTTGTTAGCTTTTGTTCATTCATTATTATTTATCTTTTTTTTTTTCTTGGTAGAGTTTCAGGCTAACAGATGCAGTTCATGGACTATTGACTCTTGGAACATCGTCATCGATATTTTATGTACACACAACAAAAGAAACAGACATGAACAAAAAACACGGGGATTATACACACAAATCGATGAGTAGCAAAACACATTGATAAAAGTAAACTAAAAATATACCCGATTGTCGTTTCTCTCATGTCTCATTTCCTTTCACATTCGTTTGGCAAACTATTCATGCAAGGGTCACTGGCAGTGTACAAGATGTTCGGCTCAGATCACTTGACACTATCAGTCATCACCGTTGATCGTATTTTGGAATACTGTCAAATAGTACTCATAGGTACTGTTGATGATTCCCCACGATACGAGACTACGTATGAAATTCCATTTGGCACCAATATAAAATTCTTTAAATGAATTTCCACGCTGTTCATAGACTAAACGAAATATTTTTATTGGACGATCGTGACGACCACCCAGTTCAGATTGTTGTATATTTTTCAAAACATTTATCGGATATGTAAACGTAGATAGAAGTGCACCTAATAAGCCACCACTTAAAAAATCATAAAGTGAATGTTGAAAATCGGTTGAAGCTAAAGGTAATAAATCTTTCACAGGCTTTCGACAGGCAAAGAATATAATATTCGAGACACTATTTCGAATCAGAATCAATGTTACACCACGATAATATTCTATAATACCATAATGCTTATACATCAATATAAAGGCATGTAAACCATTGCGAAGCACTGCATTATATTTCGGTGTTTGAAGTAGAACTTGCGCTCGTTCTAGTGGCGTTAGGACAGCTTCGGTGCTACCAGCTAAAGCAGATGCTATAGGTTGATGATACCAATGGTCAGCTTTTGAAAATGATTGTAGTATATGTAGATAGTGTGCATTAGCACCGAACATAATACTTAAAGAAAATGTTTTTTGTATCAATGGTAAGGCCATACCACGGTAGAGAACAAGGAGACCTTCATCCTTCAGTTGTTGAAATGCGTCAACTGTTTTAAGGCGATAGATTTGTTGGCGGAAAATTAATTTATTTACTGGATAAGTTAGTAAAATATTGGTAGCTGATGAAAGAAAGCCGGCAATATATTCAGGTGAACGTAATTTGAATTTTGTTGAGATTGGTTGTCGCCTTGAACTCATAGGAACAAAAGATACAAATCGTTCCTTTTCATAACTCATGATCAAACAAGACAACCATCTAGAAGAACATAGAATAGATATTTATTTTTTATTTAGGTCGAATTTGAATTACAAAGAATGAGAGAAAAGCACACCACACACAACGATATTTGTATATACAGGAAAAATGATTAGATTAGTGGATGAAGATAGACTAGCATTCGCTTGTTGTTCCTGGAAGACGATTATGCTGATAAATTGGCATTGACGATCTATTTAATCGCAAAAAAAAGTAATTCTAGATTCTTTACGACAAAACTATTTTTACATACTGAATTGTTTGTAATGTCATTGGCGTTAGACACTTCACTTGTTCGACAGGTATTTCATCTGTTGTAGTATGACACAAATATTTATTGAGGCAAGCAAATATTTGTTGGTTAAGTATTTGAAATTTCCGTATGCGTTCCGTAAACGTTGGTAAAGACTTGAATATATGCAGTAAAAATAAAAGTCAATGAATGAATTATAAAAAGATGTTCTATTCTTACCACATTTTTAACTTCATCTTCTTTTTGGTCGCTTCGATTTATTTTGAACAGATGGTAAGTAAAATCGAACGTTTCAAATTTTCGATGCTCATTCAATAAACGTATGATTGTACAGCCAGCAAAATTTAAACCTTCACCATATAGTTGTTCAACGTTCAAATCATTTTCATGACGTGCTGGTAAACAGTAGACGAATTGCAATGCGCTCCATATACGATGAAAGTCATGTGTATCATCGATGTTTGTCAATGGACTTATATTACTATTCATTGCTGACGCTGAATTATTTGTCCATACAGGATCGTCAAGAAGAAACGAACGAATGCGATCAAGCATCACTTCAAATGTTGTCAAACCAATACAAAGACGCTCGCGTGTTAATAGATCAGATTCTTCGACAAGTTTTCCTTGCTAAAAACAAAAAGCATCGTGATGAATATCTTTCGAGTATCGTATCGACGGTATTACTGACCTTTTCTGTGCCAAGTTTTTTAATAATATTCACGAGTGACATAGCAGCATATTTAGCTTCAAGTCGTCGAATTTTTGCTTCAAGTGATTCTCCTTCTTTGGCGTACGGACGTGGAATAAGGTTTTGAAACGGTGCTGCTTGCAATAGATCTTTGATTTCTTCTTGAGACTACAAAACACGTACACACTACTAATAAGTAGTAAATGAATCTTGTCACTTACCAAGCTTTGTTCAATCATAATAAAAAACAGAATCGCATTTCCAAGTTCTCGAAAGCAATGAAATACGTCTTGTAATGCCGGATAATGTATTATTTCATGAAGTTGATGAAGATAATATTGGAGAATCGCTGTATAAAGGAGAATGTAATTATAAAATCAACTATCGACAGAAATCTTTACCCGGTGATCCATAATCAGAGCGTGGGAGTTTGCATTGTTTCGGCATACAAGCGCGTAGTTTTTCCACGAACTCACGAATTGTTTTATCCAACTAGAAGGAAAAGACGCAATCTTTCGAAAACATTCTTTCCAAGTTCATACCAAATTCTTGACCACTTTCAACATTTCTTGAATAACTACCGCAATACCTTGATAACCAAGTAATCGAGTCATTGCGCGGAAATGTTGGACACCGACAAATCCTCGATAGAGATTGTTAACAATATCATACGCTTGATTAAGTTCCCTTGTTCCATATAGTTGAACATCAGGGATTTCTCGTGACATTTTTTCTCGTGTGGTTTCATTAACATGTGGTTGCTGTGTCTTAACAAATCGATTTGTGCTTCCATTATAGCAATAGTGTGGAAGAAAATCATAAGTTAATTCCCAGAAAATATGTAGCGTTATACGGCCAAGTGCACTTGCAACACTGTGATTAACTTCATTGACAAGTGCTTCGAAACTATCCAATGTTAAGTAAGATGAGAGTAGTTCATGAGTCAAACGATTCACTTCGAGTAGACATTGCAACTCCTGTAGGATAAATACGGAATACGAAAACTATTCGAAGTTTAGAGTAACTTACCATGACTCCTGTTATGTTAACAGATTCGAAGCGTTGAATAGCAGTTTCAAGTGATTTTTTAAAAGATAATGTTAAACGTTGAGTTAGTAGAAACGTTAGGTCGATTGAACGACCGAGAAGCTAAATGATAGTTGATGGTAATGAAGAAGATTTGAGCGGCGTTTTCTTACTTGAATATGACGCTGTTTAAGTAACGAATCGTAACGATTGGCTGACGGAAAGACGACTTTGATTCCGTTCATATGACATTCCGAACGATATCTTTTGTCGAGTAACATGCTAAATTGTATAGAGTTAACTCAACAAAAGATTTTAGTCAAATAAATAATAAGCTTACCAAGCTGCTAGACACTTGAAATGAGTGAAAATTTTGTCGCTCAATTTGAAAACCAATTGATCAAAGCATAGATTAACTTCAGCTTCGATTTCGTCATATAAAAATTGTTTACGAAAGACGACTAGTGCATGCATAGCAGCATCATTGTACAGATCCATTGGATAAAACACGTATCTAATCGATTGGAGAGAAAGATTTCAGCATCAAATAAAATTCTTCGAAAATTTACTCAATCATTGGTTGTTTCGTTGATTCTAAAATATGATCAGCAAGAATCCATGGCATTGACATTTCAATCGGAAACTACAAATGAAGAAGAGAAGATTTTGATCCAATAAAAATAGAAGTGAAAGATGATTTGTTTACTTGAATTTTTCTTCCCATGGTTAATTCAAGGTAAAACTCTCGATACCAAAGTTGACTTAAATCAGCACACTTTTTCAATGTGGCTAAATGGCAATAAATAGTACAATTTAAAAAATTATTAAAATAAAATTTACCATCGAAATTGAGGAGATAATCCCAAAAGAATGACTGTTTATGGAATTGTTCAATCAATGACAGATGCGTATAATCTGAAGTCAAAATCAATTTTAATAGAACGTACAATCCTCATGGCATGAAGAGTCGCTGTTGACTTACCAATATCTTTTCTTAAAGTTCGTTTGCCGTAGCCACTCTTATCTGTTAAAAGTGATTCAATCATTGTTCGAACCATATAAAGCTAAAAGAAAGTCCATAGTTTCATTAGATTTCGTTCTATAACTAATTGACAAACCTGAGTACTCGATGGTCCCACACAACGTTTATTGAATCTCAGTTGATTTAATTCACTGTGATCTTTTTTACTTCCATGATTCTGATTCAATTTCAGACCTAATGCCAGTGCTTCTTCGATCGAATTAGCTTCACCACTTCCAGTAAACCAATCCACACATGTATCTCTCACCGCAATCAGAATACTAAAGAATCAATCACATTATCATTGCACATCGAACTTGAGTACAAACCTTTTCGTTAAATCCCGTTTCTTTTGTGTTACTTTTTTAATCATATCCCGAATGTGAACTTGGACAAACAATTGCAGTTCATTATATGTCGTTGAACATATGGCTTCGTGAAATGTTTCTGTCAATCGATTCATTTGTAATTGTAAACCTTTGATCAAGGAAAGAATTTCCACCATAGCAAACTTTTCTTGACTCGAATAATTATATCGTGTGGCGCGTTCATATTCTTCGCCATCATCTTCGTATTTACTTGTGTTTTTACGATAATCGGCTGGATGAAGAAGTTTCCAGCAATATCTATGAACAGAACAGATCGTTACTAGAGATTAAGTGCTTTGACTCGATGTCGATTTACAATTCAAGGATCGAATTAGTCCATTTGGATAATAATTGTAAACCTGTCAACGCCATATTGTACAAATATTTCATTTCTTGGTCAGTTCGTTTCATAACTTTTTGTATTGCGCCCTATAAGAAAACGAGCAAAGAACGGATATGTCTTGTACTAACGGCAGGAAGAATGTATTACTTCATTTGTATACCGAGCTAAATCAGCAATGAATCGTTCGTGTTCCTCTCGAATTTCTGGTAGTTGCATAAGGAGGTTTCCTTGCATTGACGATGACGATGCATCATTACAAATCGGCCATTTACTTGGATCGAAATTGGGCGATTTTTTTATGTAATTAAACGGTGCAATCTGCATATCACCATACAATGGAACAACTTCGACAGTCTAAATTATTTTCGATGGACCGCATAAGAAAATTTCGATGTTTTTATTCTGCTAACATTACCTTAAAGATCTTATCGATACGGCTCACGTTGATTTTTTTCTTTCCATCCAGTTTATTGATATTACACGCTGTGGAATCAATCAGAAATAAACTAAAACCAATGACCTATCATCAAACAAAATTATTTTTCGAATTGCACTTCTCAGACATGAAACATACTTTTACAAGCATATGTTTTTCATTCGGTAACAAATAAAGTTTGTTTTCAAACATATGTACACTTGTATTCACAACATCAGCAAGTAATTCTTCATAACCTGATATTAATTGAAACTTTATTGTATGAAAATGAATAGAAAGATTACTCTACCTTCGATTTGAGCTAAAGATGTTTTGAGCATAGTGCGAATTTTATCATTTGTTGCTAAGAACATCGATAGATTCTGTGATTCGGTCAGTGCGGTTGAGTCGCTGATCACTCGTAGGAATTGAGCAGCTCTAGAATAGAAGTTTTGGTTCGCTCATCAATTTCTCTTCGTTCTTACCGTCGATAAGCTGAATAATCATTTTTAACAGATGATTTCATGTTTTTCAATTCATCAAGTACCGCAAACATATTGATGAATTCTCCCAAAGTCAATAGATACGCTTCGCTAACAAATTCTTTGCGTTTCTCATGATGACACAAACGTCGAACTTGATTACAGAATGTATCAACAGCATTCATCTAAACATGGAACATTACCATACATTTGAATTCAGCAAAATGAATCCTTACAGAAAAATGCATAATTGCCATGAGTTTTGCAACTTCCGGTTGTAATGCTTCCACAGTTTTCTCATAAATTTCAATTCGATTCGGTTGTTCCGGCGATTTGACCTACATAAACATTAACATAGCTTATCACGCTCGAATGAGAAATCTCAAGCAAATGCTCCACTCCCATTAGAAAAAAAAGTAGAATAAGCAGGGAAATCACGTTAGAGCGCACACTCGAACTTACAATGTACATGGCAAAGAAACTAGATAAATGAGTTTATAGACATTCATCAAATTAGTCTAGGAGAATCTTTTCTGATATTTACCGTCGGTATCGCTCGTGAACAACATCGCCAGGTATAGAGCGTCATTGCATGTTGATAACCTTGTTCAAGTAGAAGACTCTGAATAGAAAAGACTCGATCAATTATTCACAAAAGTAAATCGAGATTTGGGTCTTACCAGATTTGCATGTAAAACAGCTTCTTCAATATATTTCGATATTCCAGTTATATAAGCCGTTTTATCTTCGAAGTTGGTATCGAGATTGGCTTCGTAGACAATCGCATTATTAGCACCTTCAACACTCGGCTGTGAATCAATAAGTGGAAGTTCGTAGAGAACTTCTACATTTGATAGAGCATCGGACATAGATACTCGAGTATTCATTTTGCTGAAGACAAATGATTTTAAGACTATATGCCAGTCAGTCAGCACGCACGTGTTTAACAAGACAACAATAAAATAAATAGGACCGATGTTATTGGATGTTCGAGAATTCAATAGAAAATGTCTTTCTCTTTATATGCAGAGAAATGAGAAGTGACATCTGTCGGTTGACCAACATAGGAAACAAAACATTACAGTGTTGACCTGATAGAATAATCTTTGCCGTGGAAAAGAACGACAAACATTGTTGCTTCTTGATTATATACAATCAAGTACTAATATTTTATTACATTAAAGGATCGCTGACACTCAACTACTGTGAGATTAAATCAGTTGAAAAAGACGAAGCGATTGTTATTATTTAAGCTTTATAAAGAAGAATATTGGTTTGTTTAGCGTGTTGTTCAAGATACTCTTTTTCAATCAGAATCTTAACGCATTTCTAAAGATGAAGGAGAAACCAAATTGAGAGTAGATACTAGAAAATCACCTCGTACCGTGATCACGGAAACATCCACATTAGAATAGGAAGTAAGTTGTTCAATGACTTTCTGTATCAAAAGATTTTCATCCATTGCCACGTTTTGTTTCATTATTCGTACAATGGTAGCCTAAACATAACAAATTGTTTACAAATAGACGTTCTAGTAAGACAAACTTGAATCATCATTGTTCGATCATGGTCGATTTCTGTTTGGAAAGCTTTTGCATCGTTTTGTTCAACAGATTTTTCTGGAATGTTTAAATTCACCCGAAGTTTATCACTGAAGAATTCCGCACACAAAAATAATATCTAATAGCAACAAACTGCGCTGTACCTAGTATAATCTTCGCGTAATTGTACGATAGAATCAAGGTGTAATTTCTGTTGATCAACAGACTTCTTCAATGTTAAAATATTTGATCCAAATAGAACGTTTAAAATTTGTAGCAGCGTATCAAGCTGAATTTGTGTTTCTTCTTGAATTCTTTTCACGGAATACTCCGAGAAATTGTTAAATAGTAAAAGTATGATCAATTGATAGACTGATACCTGAATATTCCATCAAGAAACGAGAATCATTTCGTTATACTCCTTTTTACTTGAAATGTGTACATCCTATTCTGAAAATATCTTTGTAATTCACCCTTCGACTGCTGATGAAGCCATATCAGCTTCCGTCCACTGTAAACACAATTGTAAAAGTTGGTAAAATAGTCTATAATATGATTGAAATCATAGGGAAGAATAATATTCTGTGCTTTCGAAAATGACCAAGATTCCGATTTCAGTATCATAGCATCGAACTTAACTAAAACAGAACGGGTAATTATAAAAAGCAATTCGCATTTCTATTACTCAACTTTTCGCAGAAAATTGTTTCTCTTGACAATGTTTATGATATTGACAAAGAACGTTGACACTAGTTTCAATATCACGACACATTTGTACCATTCGAAGGGTGCACATATATCCACAAGTATCCTAAACGATCGCGTACGTAGAAAACTGAAGAATACTGTTGACATGAGATTACTCACTTCAATATAAGAAACCATTAGTTTTTCATGTTCGATTCCAACGTTCGACTGATTGAGCAGTCGCTTAGCTAAAAGTCTCGCATACAGTTTTATAAAGATATCTTTATCAAAGATATAGTATATCAAAGTCTATAAAAAATAGCTGGAATGTAATCATTATTAGTGCTAGAGAACATATACCTTAATTTGAGGGAAAATATTCTCCCCAGTCGTTTCCTTTTTCATTCTAAATTTACAAGAAGATTATAAATAATTAATTGGAAAATATTCTAACGTTTTTCTCAGAATTCTATCACAATAATACGCTAAATGTTCGGACATTTTTCTTGCATTGCCCATTGCACGAACAATGACATTATCATTAATAAATCTGCGACAAGTCTAAGTATATGCATGAGAGAAATTGCTCTAAAAAAACGAAAGTATTTACTCGATGAAAAACATTAATAAGATCTGAATCATTATCAAATGATTTCTGACAAAATACGAGATATTTGTC
This sequence comes from Adineta ricciae, assembly GCA_905250025.1. NCBI lineage: Eukaryota > Metazoa > Rotifera > Eurotatoria > Adinetida > Adinetidae > Adineta > Adineta ricciae. Next base: position 95,978 of record CAJNOJ010000307.1, on the reverse strand, counting down.
ATGGAGATTATGGATCGTTTCAATGTAAACATGTAAGTCCTAAGCAAACCGCGAAATGATATTCGATAATTTAGAATTGAAAAATTTACGATGGTCGATAATGGACTAATTCGTTGGATTCTCTCGATTGCTGTTTGATAAATATGTGCGTCTACAATTTCTTTTAGCTCGACTTTGGTAGGTTTTACACGCATGATTATCTGATATAAATGTTTCAAATCTGGAACAGAAAATCTGTCATATTAACTGTGAAGTAAAATTTGTTTTTGTTACTGGAAATATCTTCATCATGTACGAGTATTTTGGCTTCGGAATAGATGATTGTCAATTGATCGCAAATAAATACTTGTTCAAGACTCTTGATTAGCTTTTCAATTGTTGATGGATGTAAGTAAAACGTTGCTCGGTAAACTTCTTCGTCTATATATTGTGGAATCTAAGTTATCCATCATAAAAATTTACTTTTGTGTATAAGAAAGAATGTTTCAGTTAGCAACCTTTAGGATATATTCGAGGGTGGATTGTTCTTGAAGATGTTTAGTTATTTCCGATCGATAAAATTCAATGGTATCATACAGAAATTGTTCTTCAAAATATTCTTGATAGATATTTAACATGTTCTCATCCGTATCCAATGTAATTCGACTTTTATCCGCATCAAATAAGACTAAAATAAACACGGAAAGAAATTTAAAGACGACTCTGCTCGATCACTATCTACTATGCGTCTGAATAACGCTTCGAAGAAGTTCTCGATCGATAACTTGATGTTGTCGTTCAGCATGAATCATATTCAAGCAAAGGAATGCGAGATGCGTGTGAAACGTCCGACAGGCAATGTTTTGCCACATTTGCATGGCTAACTAAAGTGAAATACTAAGAATATATCTAATGATGTTAACAACATACTGGATAGATCTCCTGAATACGATCATTCCCGCTATTCCGTTCTCGGTGAACATAAGAACGATGAAAGTACGAACAAATACCATGCAAGATTTTACTGGAACGGCAGAATCTTTGCCACTGGTTTATGTAACATTCAAGAAAGTTTAGTTCTGATGACTGAAGGGCAGACTATAGAAGTGCATGCTTAGAAATTTCAAATACAAATCAAAAGAAAGATTTACTTGACAAAATCTTTCCAGATAGTTCTCAAGATATTCTTCAAATTGTTGATATAAAATATGATTGTCGGATGATTGTGTTCTTTTAGTACAATAATCAAAAATATTGCTAAACAGAAAAAACGAGATCATTTCCTTAGACGCCTATAATTCGAATGCTATCAGACGTGTAAAGAGCCATCCATTTTGAATACCGAATTGTTTGATATTGAAAGAGATGTTCAATATCATCCAATAAATTATTCCAGACGACGTTAGCTGTGGGAAGTAGTTGACTCGCATTCGCCATACGACAAAATGGAAAAAACCAAGACAGTGAGTATGACTCATGTTACAATGCAAGTAAAAGAAAAAGAACGCTCAAGCAATACAACCTCATACGTTCGTCTCTGTATATTGAATGTCATACTCTCTACGAAAAAGCAACCTGGTAGGATGTTTTACCTTTACAAATGAAACTAGTGATAATAAGTCATCGTATTTTCATTATTTTTATGTGAAAAGAACAATAAAACATAAATAAAAAATTTCTCTAGTCATCATATTAACAGTTTTTGAAGTACATGAGCTTGATTCGTATTTATCGATTATTGGACATCTGTTGTTTGTGTTGAATCGACTTCACTTTTCTCTTTAGATGTGGATTAATATATAAAAGTGCAATACTCAATGTCAATACCAATGCCGCAAAACTCATGTCAAGAATACGGTAGAATGATGAAACAAGTTCGCCTTTTACAGCGAATATGATAAGCATCACTGAAGTTGGCATTCCAAAAGCACCTAATAACATAATAGTGATAATGATTCGACGAAAGACAGTAACATATCGATGGCGATCTCGATGTGTTCGTACACTGACAATAAGCATTGACATTGCTTGAATTCGTAGAAATCGATGGATTTGGAAATAAATATATGCCAGACTACTAAATGGTATACCATAGATAATCAATGTTGAATAAACAATGCTAAACGAATCATCCTTCGGAATACGGCACGTATATTCGCCTGGAATTAGTCTTTGACCATGCAAAATCAGCAGAGGACTGAGTAAAGTAAATGAAACAATCCAACTCAATAGAATTATCCCCAGGCAAATACGTGGTTCGGTGACCCACGAAACGGATGGATAAATAATACGAAAAAAACAAAACATCGCCTATATAGATCGATGCATCAAAATAGTTCAGAGTATGAATCAATTTTTAACTTACTTGCAATACACATGCCAGATACACAACAGACAGACATGAAAACAATATGTAAGCTCGAATTCGACATCCTAAGGTTTCGATTTTAATGACAGCAATGCCAAAATCACTTTGAGTAACCATCACGAGATGCACGATTTCAACAATGCCAACAAAAAATATCGCGATATAATTATTCGTACATAACATTAACCGAACATTGGTGAATGTTTCTTTTCGCAACAAAGTGCAAGTTAAGATTATGAAAGAAACCGCTGTGCCAATAATCGTTGCGATGAGTGATATAATAGTTAGAATAATATGGAGAGTTGGTGTGTATACAACGGTATTGTCAAACATTTGTATCGCAGACCAATAGAATGCAGAGACTTTATTGAGTTAGATTATACAAAAGCCACTTCTTTCATATGTTAACACGGTACCAGATCTGTAGGCAGTTGTGTACTTAATTCTAACACCAAGTAATATGCGTATTATATTAATCCGCTTATAGGATTTTTCTAAAAGACAAAGTGAAATAAACTATATTCTAGTATTCAATAGATCGACTCGGTGGTTCATAATTATGCTAATACATTTTATGAAATTTGCAGCATGTTTTCTTTCAAAATGTCAGACAGTGTATCACATCGTGAGTTCATATTCTTTTAAAACAATTAAACATAGATGTTGTCTTACACGTTTTATCGACAGTTCAAGCTGGGGAAAGAATGATTCTCAATTATCTATTCATTCATCAGATGTCCGAAAAAGATATTTCCTTATTTACTTCTATAAAATAGGGAATATGCAAGTATAAATAACTGATACATTGTTCCAAAGAAAGAAAATCTATTAGCGAAGATCATACATATAGTCATTGGATTCATGACATCTATATCCAATTATAACACACGGTTACACAATCAATAATAGGACATACAATGTATCGAATGTAATGTGTTGTTCTTACAAAGGATGTGGATGTTCAACGGTACATACTTCGTGAGACTAACAGCAAAATGGCACGTTTGAAGCGTACTAGTCTTGTGTGAATGTTGGCACCTAGGAGAAAGTTCAACTGAGCATCAGAAACATGAACGCGAAATGGTGTGGTGTCAGAAAAAAGATTAAAAAAGGAGAGATATGACGTTTTTGAATTTGTTGGCTTGAATTAACAACTGACGTATTCGGAATTTAATTTGCTCATGATCTTCCTGTCGACATTATTTCTTACTAACTAGTGTTCTTTGTAACTAACTCTTGCTTTTTATCTGTAATTATCAAGCGAATCTATTCGGAAGGAAAATGGATCGCAACATTTCATATACGTAAGCTCATCTAATTCCATCGAGGCGGAATCACACAGCTATTCCTCATTATCGAGATTTCTTTGAACAAGAAATGCATTAAGATTATCAAATGAACAAACACCTACTCTATTACAACATTGTGATTAGACAGTCTATTCGATTCTAATTCATAGAAATTATCTATTTCAATCCAGTTTATTGTTGAGATCTATAAGAAAGAATAACTTGATTAGTTTGTACCCACACGCTAAAGTTTATAGTACACACCGAATGTTGGAAAGTACATCCGGTCTACAAGTCGACTTCTTTTCAGCAGATGAATGATACTTAGATTTGGTAGTTTTTATCTTTATTATAAGAACAAATGCATTGATACACATGTATATAGGTTTATATTAAGTACATCGACTTTATCAACCGTAGTAAAGCGTCATATTAGAGATAAGCGAATTCAAGAGGAAAAATTGTTCGTTAATCAACTAATAATTCAATCGTAATTGCTAACTACAAGAATTCTAAGTGGCAAGTAGATAGTCAAGATCGTGCTCGTAACGAGATGCAAGTGTGTTTGGATCTGTTTAATCAAAATTGAATATTGATATTTCTAAATTTCTTTTAATTAACGTCATGTTCAATCAGCATGAGACAATTTATACAGACAAAAATCTGAGAATGTTTTGTACTAATGCATTTACTAGCGTACGTTTTAATTCATGTAAGAGCTTCGTCAAATTATTCTTTTCCAATTATCTTATCTTGATATATTGTTACACATTATCTCTATACAAGAAGCCAAAGCAACTGTTTGAACAAGTGTTGTAAATGGGTGCAAAATTCTTTTCTATTTAAATTGTATAAAGTAGGTTTATTTACTTTTTTTCCCTTTTCTTGTAAATAAATCGTGCCCGACACTTCATTGTTTCGTTTTTTCTCTCGTTCTTTATCTAACATATAATATTTAATTCATAAATTGCCTTCCGAACACTATTATTCTTCTTCATTAGAAAAACATACAAACGGACAATTCTATTAAAACTTCTTCATTGAATTTCAATTGTTTACTCAAGAAATGCTGCAGATATTTCCATTGCTTGTTCTTTTTGGCACGGATAAAAATAGCAAGAAACATCACAGTGTTATGGTGTGCACTTGTCGACGCGCTTCGAAATAAATAACTTGCACTTTCGCGTCGAAAACACTACGAAATTCTCAGAGAGAATAAACTGACCGATGATGGATAGAAATCAAATACGGTAAATACGAATTGTACGCAACGATCATATCTCAAAAGTGTTTCCTATACGGGTTCACTAGGGCAGGTTACACTAAAAAAGATTATCGCCTTCAAGCAGTGATCGCCTCACCTTACGCTCGACCTCAGCTTCGTCATGCTGGTTTGGTAATGATGAAAATTCGTTCGTTTGGAATTCGTCTGCATTACGAATTTTTGTTTGATGTTTAGATTAATAGTCGTGGACAAGTTGTTCCTCAGAATGCATCCATTTGTGCATTATCTGCTCGAAAACGCCAACGCAGAGAAGATGATACCGTTACACCAGAAAGTCTTTTACGGTTGAGAATCTTCTCGTTTCAATATCTTCTGTTAGATTAAAGATTGTTTAGTGCTTTGAAAAACAATGAAAATAATCGACTTAGTCGTTATCATCGATTTGAAATTGCTTCACGTCGGGCTGCCTTTGATAATTTTCAAGTAAAGACAAAGGATATTGTTTTCAATATTCACTTTCATTTTGATCAGCTTCTTGATAGACGCCACCGAAAACAATCAAACGAAAATGAAAAATTGCGCGAGAAAAGTGCACCCACGTATGCGAAGGTAACATATGAGGAATCATTGTCAAGATCTTATTGCCATGGGATTATAGAAAATCGGTTATAAGAGTGAACAACAACCACGAGTCACTTCTGCGCATGGTAGAAAATCAAGACTTGACGAAAACATGTCAGAATTTGATTCAGAACCTGTTGGTGCTAATCATGTGAGTTTTCATCATATTATTTTAATATTTTGTGCAAAATATCATCATCGTCATCTAGTCAAATCAACTCGATACAAATTCGACAGAAAATCGTGGATGTGAAATAACCATGTCTTATGGATTGAAATCTATTAATCACAGCACACGAACTATTCGTCATGAGATCGTTGTTGTACAACAGCATAGTACTGGTGATAACACAATCGTGTACCGAGGATTTCTAGCCAAAGGCGGTATGTTACGATTATCGATTGACTCAATTCATCGTAGATATTTTCTAGATTCCTTTTCGTTTCAAATTCAACGTCGGGCAACATCTCCTTTAGCATTAGTTTACTACACAAAAGGATTAATTCATAGTGTACTAAAGGATTGTTGTGAATATCACTACAGTAGACAACAATGTCTTCCTGATGAACATGAGCAATTCTCAGTGAAACAAATTCGAAATGGTAGTTCATGTGAAAAGTGAGTGGAGTGTCTTTCGGATAAAAAAAACTACTACGTCGACTTTCATCAGATGTCGAAATAGATATTCGCGAAAAATATTATCAGCAAAAATCAGTAATTCGCCAGCAAATAATGTAAGTCCGGAGATTTGTTCTAGTACGAAATGAATAATATTAATGTTCTTTGCATTGGTCGATTTATTTTAGTCAACGGATAATCATTGTCAACAAATACGTCAATACAAGTTGCCATCTCCATCCCGATTTACAAATTCAGCTTATAAGTGTCCGAATGAATCGTCAAACCAACAGAATTCGCATCATAAGGAAACCCGTCGATACATAAAAGTAGTTTTCTTCTTTCCATCTGGTTTTCGTTCACCGGAAAATCTGTTAATCTATTTATAGAACACACAATCAAAAAGACAATCAATGACTACAAATTCAATCGATGATTATGGTAAAGAACATTTAGAGCATGACAGCGTATTTTGTTTTCTGAGTTTCATTTGCTGTTTACAGAGAAGGGTGGTACACAGATGGAACGCTGCAAATCAGTCACTACAGGTGCTAAAATTCACAAGAATTTGCATACGAAATGGTGATATCTTCGTGCCTTTTTTTCTAGACAGATCAGAATCCGTTGATTTTCATCTTCTGGAATTAGCATTGAATAATGATAAGGAATCATATACTGAACAGACACTAACAAACTCCAATCGCTCATCGACTAGTATCGATGAGACTATTGGACACAATCCAAAATCTATTCGTGAGACTAACACATTCTAAGTGATTTTCTTTGCACAAAATTATTTTTCCTGTAGAAGAAAAAGAATCACCGAAATCCTCCAACCAAAATCAAGATATCCAAGATTGGATCATTCACACGGACACTAGTTCATTGAAAACATATAGATCAACAACTAATATGAATAGTATCGAAGATGTCGAAACGTCTCATCAGACATCCAAATCGATTTCGTCACAAGGTTTGCTTCTTCTTCATTTCATTTGATTCAAAATATTATTCGTCGTATAGAAACTCCACCACCGTTACAATCTTTTCTACCAACCAATTGTCATCTAATTTTAAAAAACGTCGAAAGTTTTGTTTACATTTTGGATAGTACTATCGAAATATCCGATTATGATAAAATTCAATTACGAGGACTTATCAATTCAGGGTTAATAATCGACAATACGACTGATAAGTTCTGTATCGATTACATAACCGATATCGTTCAAGAACGAATCATCATGATTTTATCAAAAGCAAATCTAGAAAAATTACCACAACACATTCGTGATCTATCACAACTTCATTCAATATACATTGTCGACGATGGTCCAAAAGAAACACATGATTCTGTAAAACTTCGAGGCATTCATACTGATTTAGGACAAGTATGTCGCCAACTAGAAATGGACCTAGTGTCATTTACAACTGATCTAACAACAATTTCATCCGTCTCGACTAATGATACGAATATGAATAAGAATCTTATTTATACTCAAATGTTGAAAGATTTGATACTGGAGACGGATGGTACAACTGATTTACAGAAGGATATGTTAGATTTCTGCCGTGAACAATATGCTGGAAATGAAATACAATTAAAACTTATTGATGAATTTGAGCATGATTTTCGACCAGACGAGGCTGTTAGATGGTACACACGTCAGAAGACGTTTCTATTCAAAATGTTGTTTCGAGCATTTCGATTACCTGATCCGTATATTCTCTTTAAACTTCGTTTCTATGTACAACACCTTCAACATCAAATGAAGTCAAATCTTCTGTCAATACCAACAACGATCTATCGAGCTCAGTATGTCTCTCATAATCTGTATGAATCACTATCAAAAAATAAAGGTGGTCTCATGGTCTTCAATACCTTTCTCTTTGCACATAAAATTAAAGACACGACAGAACAGCAACAACAAACATCGAAGTCATCATCTGCAGAATCCGATGTTATCTTTGTTCTATTTCAAATGAAGCTGAACGTACAAATACCTATGATCGAACTTCCAAACAATACAGAAGAACTACTTCTTTCAGCTGCAACTGTATTTCGTATTTCAAGCGTCAAGAAAAGGGATAGAACCATTCCAGTCATAAAACTTTCAGTCAACACCGATTTATTTAATATCACAAAAGAAATAACAAAGAATATTTATGCAACGATACATGATTCATTTCTCTTACTTCGAATCGTTAAATTAATGAAACATGTGAAAGATATTCATAATATGGAATACGTTTGCGATATACTAAGCAATCATCCATTAGTCACACAAGACCCGAAAGCGAATTTAACTATCGGAGGTTTGTATCATATACTTTGCTGTTATTATTACGAAGAAAAGCAATATGATCGTGCACTTCAACAATCCCAAAAATCTCTTCAAATCTACTTACGCGTTTTGCCACCTGATGATCTAAAACTAACTCCAGCTTATAATAACATGGGAAGTATCTACCATAAACAAGGACTGGATACCGAAGCGCTTGAATTCCATCGAAAAGCATATGATATACAAGTTCTATCGTCAAATCCTGACTTAGATTCCATTGTTGCTTATGCTGGTAACATCGCCTCTGTACTCGTGAAACAAGGTAAATACGAAGAAGCACTGCCTTATCTTCAACGTGACTTACAAATTCGTCAACGATTGTATCCAAATGGAAACGATCTTGAACTTTCGACAAAGTATCACAATCTTGCTGGAGCACAATTTCGACTTAGTCAGTATTATAAAGCGTTAGAAAACTATCAGAAATGTCTGGAAATTGAATTGAAATTACATCCGTCGAACCATTCAACCGTTGCTGTGACTTATTACAGTATGGCTACTGTACTTGAACGTTTACAACGATTGCCTGAAGCAATCGAAAGAACGGACGAAGCCATTCAACGTTTACTGTTAACACGAGATGAAAACGATAAGGATGTTCGATTTTATAGAGATTATAAAAAACATTTACAAGATAAAGTTCAAATATAATCTTTGATTCCTCGTTTCTTTCACGTATGAAAAAGATTTCATTTTATCAAGTAGAGGATATTCATATTAAAAAATACGAAAAGACGGACTACGCAAAATATATATGAAAACAGACAAAAGACGTATACAAGATCAAATAGACATATCAAAAGGCGCTTTTCACATGCTGAGCTTCAATAACCACTTTTATCGGTCGAGTATTTGGTAACTGATTGGTAGTCGATTGACTTCTACAAGAAAATCATTCGCTATATGGCTAACGATCAAAATCGAATACGTACTCAAGTACACGTCTGGATGAATAGATCATCAATGGATTAGTTTGACTCATGATTTCATCATTAACTGATATACCATCGAGATACTGTTTCAATAACATTTTCAATTGCATGTTTTCGGAATGTAAAATACTTCGTTCTTTTTCCAAAGCAAGTTTATCCAAAGAGACTTTGCCAAATCGCTTCCAAAATGTTTCCAATGAATTATAGGTATACATATCCTTGGAAAAACCAACGGGTCGATATAAAAGAAGTACTGAAAAGAACAACTCACTTTAGCTAATTCTTCGAAAGGTTGTTCGTAGAAAGCGGCATCGACTTCAGCTCGCTCTTCTTCAGTTAAGGTTGATGTATAAAACGGAAGGACTTTCTCTTCTTCTGCTTCTAATTTACGACACATTTCGGCAAACGTTAAAATAGTTTCCGCAGTTTTAACTCGTTTTTCTAATTTCTTCTGCGTTGCATCGCATGTTAATGCCAGTTTAACTAATCGACGATGTAATTCTTCTTGCATTTCGGATAGTTGAAATTTCAAATCACGAAGATATTGTTTCATACTATCTTTTTCCTAAACAAAACATTTCGATATAAATCCATTGAATATAATGAAAGTTACTTGTTGAACTTTTTGCATTCGAGATTGATGATTCGCTTCTAACGATGCTATTTGTGCTTTGATATTGTTGATTTTTTCCTAGAATGGAAAGAATGATGGTCACGGCGTGTTTTTCTTTGTTACTTACAGTCATTCGGTTGATATAGATCGTTGCTTCGCGAATGTCTTTCGAGCTTCTCTCATCTTTCATCTTATACTCTTGATATAGAGCTTTTTTGTCTCTTGTTTCCTCTTTATACCTCGTTTGCATTGATGTCATTGCAGTCTGTAGGTCTTGTGTACGTTTTTCAACTTCGCTTTGATACTGTTGAATATCTTCTCGGTACTAAAAGAAATCAAAAGAATGAACGTCCGAATCACTAAGAGAAAACGAACTCGGTCACGTAGTTCTTCCATGTTTGCTTGAAAGTTTTGTTCAGCTGCTGTTTCAGTATCGAGAAATGTTTTTTCCATGTTGTAGATAATGTCTTGTAATTCCGTTTTTGATGCATCGTGATCTCGAATGATCCTTTCACGTTCATCGAGAAATTCAAATTTCACCTGTTCGACGTCTTTTTCATATTGATCAAGTAGTTTATCGATTGTTAACGTGTGCATTTCTAAAATAAATCGATCCATTCGTGTCCGATAAGATGCACTTAGAACTTACTTATCATTTTTTCAATAGATTCTAAGAAACTTCGTAAAGCCATGCTATATTGTTCTTCGGATTCGTCAATATCGGCTAAAGATGCTTTGATAACAGTATCTTTTCGATCAATGATACGACCGAATGTTTGAGATAAAATTTCGATTTCCTTTTTCAGCTCTTTCGATTTCGCCGCTCGCATTACCGACAACCATTGTGTGTTCAATTTGTTATTATTTTTTTCAGTAAATTTCTCTTCTCGACTCAGTTTTTCCTGGAAAAGATTTATTATCATCTCAATCATTTATCAGAAAACTTCGTCCAACTTACCCGAAGGAAACTATCGACCACTGCTTGTTTGATTTTATTCTGAAGCTCTCCTTCGAGAGCCTTTTGTGTTGCAAGAAGATCTTGTTCAGTCGCCTCCATCGTCATTATTAATCTGAAAATAGAATATAATAAAATACGGAATTTATTTCGAAATAAAATATCAAAATCAGAGTTTCATTCGGTTTATTTGATCATTTTCACACCGGTATTGATTTCCAAACAAGCCAAACAGCGATCTTTCGCTGCTGGATTTTGTGGATAATCAACAGTAACGGTATATGGTTCCGGCTTGGGATCAATCGTATATGTACGATCTTTACAATGTAAGCAAACTTTGGTTGCTGATGACCATGCTGGATCATCGGGTCCTAACACCCGACCACAGTTACGACAGTAGGCAGCTCGATATTCGCTCAAGTATGTGTTAACTGATGCTTTCATTTCGGGAAAATCGAATTCTGGCTGATGACCAGGAAATGCAGACGTACGCGGAACTAAGAGGAGAACCGAAATTGTTTTTTAAGTGAGAATATAATTATAACTTACGTTCAAGGTGGCGAACTTCAGGACGAGGTGGATCACCATGCGTGGTACCAAATGAGCTTTCATAGGTAGTATTAAAATAGTGATCATACTAAAAATTCAAAGAGAACGTGTATTGATTGTTGAAAAAAACGCGAAATAAACCTGCGATGGAAGTGGTTTTTGAACTCGCTCATTTTTTATGTCGGCACGTTCTTCCTGCCAATTGTAGATCAATGTTTGATGACCAAATGGTCGACGAAGTGCGCTCGTTTGAAACATGTTGAAAAATCGTTATAGAAATTGATAAATACAACAACAACGGAACGACATAATACGCAGAACAAACTTGTTTCTCGTTGCTAAGCAACGAACACAGTGGTATGCCTTGAATTTGTCATAAATTGAATTATATTTCACATGTCTACAAATCAGATTGTACGTCTAGTATTTTCTGAGAGAAATCGGAAATATTTTTTCTAATTTATCATCGAACTGGCGCCCTCTTGTGTCAATCAATACTTTTATTTATAGATCAAGGAGAAAAGATTCGGGAAAAAAGAAAAAAAATGTTCATAAACTTTCATGCATTAGAAAGAAATCCATTCAGTAATTAATTAAATAAGCAATGAAATTGATGAGAAGAAATATATATGTAAAAGATGACCAAACGGATGATCCTGAATCGAGTATAGCTCCATCCGGTCGATTATCACATGGTTCACTTGTAGACGTATACACTATTACTGTGTCATTGTTATCTCGATCTCTGATGGTGGTTGAATTGTATATATAATTACAAACTACTCTTCGATAGACGAGTTTCTCACCTAAAACGAAGCAGTCGGAACCATAGAGACGACAAATGTAAGCCGAGAGATCTTACGAGTTAATAGACCGATCTCAACAGCTAAAGCTGCTAACAGTAGAGTTAGGAGAAGACCGATGAGTAGGTATGCCCAGCAAGGACATAAACACGAACGACATAGAGATGATGCGATCGGTGGACAACAGCATTGACATCGACTTATATTCGTCTGCGTAAAAGAGAGGAATTTGTGATGAAATCAAGAATTGTATTTGGTTTCTTACGCTGAGAAGTTTTCTACTTCGAACTCGCTGCTTTATCGGCGGTGTTATTTGACTCTCAGTGACATAATGCGTTTCACCAATTAAATTGCCTGGCTGAAGACCAATGGAAGCCTAAACATACGAGAGTTGACCGTAAAAAATCAACTGACAAGATATTTATTGGAAAGTTTACAGCTTGCCGTGTTGTATAATTATGGATTGTAGTCATGATGTGATTCTCGTTTTGTTATAAATCTTCAAATGATCAGAAATTTGATTTCATAGATTTTGATGACGAAAAAAACCGAGTGTAGGATATATTGATTTTGAAATGAGATCTTTGACTTGTTGTCGAAGTGATCGATAGATGAATTTTCAAGATCAATTGGCGGAGAGATGGACTTGAATTAAATATCAATTTTACCGTTCTGTTTTCACACAAAGTAAATAGATTGATTTGAAAATCGTATTTGCAAATAACTTCGTCCCGAATTTTCTTCTCCAAGAAAAATGAATATTTCCTTTTCAGATCATTTCTGATTTCAGCTGAACTTGAGAGGTGTTTTCAACATTAATTGCGCAATCTTCACTTATCCAAGTATCTATTCATATGTAGAAACAAGAAACAGATCAGATTTTCTATTGACTGCGATTAACTTTAAATGCCCTTCGATTGCGAAACCAAAGAAAAAATCTATAGACATTAAACCAATCTACGTCTTCCTAATTCACCAAGATCGATATCACTTTCACGAACATGTGAAAAAGCTCATACAGTTTCTGGTAACAATGCGTTTTCAAACGACTTTATTGATCAAAGAGCAAACATTCTGCGCTAGCCGAGATCGACTGACCGATCGTTGTGCATGGATATCGGATATATTCCAGGCTAGCCAAGTTCAAAGTGCCGCTTTGATCTTTCAATGCCGACATAGAAGCGAACACAGGCTATTAGCTTATCCGTTGTATTTGAAAAATCAACCTATACGTCCGTAACGGTTAGGTCACGTTTGAATACGTAACGGTTACTTCTTGGTTGCCGTTTGTTCTTCATTGAGCTATGATAGCTAATGATGGGTATATAAGGCACATCTTCTTTGCATTATCTTCCCATCATTTGTTTTACTGGCGAGCAATATGTTCCGTCTTCAACAATCAACCAAACCGTCACCAAGCATGTGTTATCCTTTACAAGTAGATGTTTCACCTAGATCATTCATTTGTTCATGTCAGTATTTTTTTTCTTCAGAAAACACAATCAGCACCAATGCGTCTTTGGATTTCGAATATTCCATATTATTGGTCAACTATTGAACTTGAAAAAATCTTCAGTGTAAGTGCTATTTAATATGAGTTTTCTTCTCAATTTTAACCTACCGAATTTTATATAGGTGTTCGGTCAAGTGTACGATGTGGAAATTCCATTACGAAATGGTCAGTCCCGAGGCTATGGATTTGTTACTTTCGAAAAGTATGTCTTCAATTTTTCAGTGTCATCTCGAATAATAATTCGAACTATTCTAGGCAAGCCGATGCAATCCAAGCTATCCAAGCGATGGATGGACAAGTTATCAATGGTCGTAGCATGCAGGTGAGAAGCAATGGTATTTAGTCCTCTATTCATGAACTATGATCACTTCTTGTAGGTCTATCAAGCACATGTGAAACAAAAATCGTTGTTGAAACCGTATTTACTCATTCAATCGATTGATCGATCTTTATTTGGAGGATGTTGCCGTTGTAAGGCGTGTGTTGGAAGTCGAACCAACCATGGTCAAACACATTTATACGAATGAATGATGGGTTTAGTGTTGTATTATATTTAGTTTGTACATATTTTTTGTTTGTATATTCGTTTTCTGTACAGTGGACATATTTATTCTATTGCTGTTGTTGTTTTTGTATGTTAACCACGATGATGACTTGTTATACGAAGAAAACTATCTAGAAAGAAATAAACAAGATGATGAAAACTGTATTTGAGAATTGTCTTTTCTGTTTACCATATATGCGTGCCAAAACGTCTCACGTTAGTCTTTCGAGAGTAGTGTATCAAGAACATGTGCAAAGAAAAATTTCGAGATAACGAAAATGTAATATGACAACAAAACTAAACTATTCTTCATCGTAGATAAACTTTTTCTTCATTAAAGATTTTGGTTGTAGATGGTTACTAATTACAGTAACAAATCTGAAGAGATTTCAAACTTGTTCAATGCACCACACAAAAGAATCATTTCATTCATTCGAGAATATGAAAAATTGCCGATTGTTTCGTTGGAAGAAGCAACCGCCTCTGTTGCGTCCTTCGTTCCAGAAGTGAAAAAAATGGTGGCGACTGTAAAAAAAGCTCTACATGTTCCATCCGATGATCGTACAATTGATGAATCAGCATCAATTTTATTGTATACACTGCAATGGAAACCAAAAGACAAATCATTCGCTGTTATCCTTGATACTACACTGCAGACAATGAATGAAGTCTTATTGGAACCATGGTATTTGTACTTGAAGTTAATCTTGACCGCTTTGACCAAACTTCCAACGGATACCTCATATCCGATTGTATATCGTTCTATTAAACTCAATCTAATCACCCAATATCCTCCTAAGACAATATTCACTTGGTGGGGATTTACCAAATGTACAACTGCGATCGATGAACTGAATAGTGAGGATGTTTTAGGACGAAATGGAGCAAGAACGTTGTTTATTATCGATTGTCGATCGAGTAAAAATATTCAGCAGTATTCATTCTATTCAAAAGCCGATGTTTTGCTGCCATTTGCTTGTCAATTCGAAGTAGTGGGCTCTTTTAGTTCAGGGAATGGTTTGTCGATTATCCATCTAAAAGAAGTTCCGTCCAAATATGCTGTTCCCACACTTCCACCTATTCCATCACGAATATTGCCTAGCGTACAGCAGCCAAATGCTATTCATTATCAAATCCCAATAGCAAAGCCGATGATTCCAAAGCGAAAACTTAAACCATTGATTGAGAATACGATGGTACAACCGAAAAATTCATCGCCCACATCGTTCAAGGATAAATTGAAAGAATTCACACGAATTTCGATCACAAAACCGGTAAGTATTTGTCTGGTAATTCGAATACTTGTCAGAAACGCAAGAAAGCACAAACGCATTCTTTCTTTCCTAACAGAACTCTATCAACTTAGACTTATCTCGGCTTGAAATCAACGATACTGAAATCAAAACTCTTGCAGCAACGTTGCAACAAAACACAGTAACTTCTGCAAAATATTTCTCATTAATTCAATGTAAATTTCGATATTTGTAAAGGCACCAGTGACATTGGATCTTCATCATAATCTTATTGGGCCACAAGGAGCACATTATCTTGCAGATATATTAAAACAAGACACGGTAAGTTGGCTATTGTACGGCTCTCCTTTTTAACTATGCATACGTTGAAGACACTTGTTAGTATCAATCTTGAATCCAACACCATCAGTGATCAAGGAGTACAGCATCTGTCCAACAGTTTATCACAAAATCGAGTTAGTTTGAAACTAAAGCTCTTGCTGACAACTACTTCTCAAATAGACATTGACTGTGTTGAATCTGCGTTCAAATCAAATTCGAGCACAAGGGTTAAAATATCTCTCCGCTGTTTTACAAGAAAATACCGTAACAACATATATCTCATTTACTTACCCATTACTATAAGATTAACGCTGTCTTTAGACATTGACAAGTTTAAAACTTCGATCCAATTTTATTGGTAATCTGGGAGCACGTTTTCTCGGCAATGCTTTACAACAAAACAAAGTTATTTCAAATGTTTACTTCGTTTAAACTTCGCATTGTTATTTCTAGACTCTAACTTTACTTGATTTGGAAAATAATCAGATTGGATCTCAAGGTGCTCAATATTTAATCCAAGGTCTTCGTCAAAACAATGTAAATCGAATCTTGATCTTTATTTCGATCACACTTAACAAGATTTCAGGCACTTACTGTACTCAATCTCGCAGGCAATCAACTTGGCGGTGATGCCAAACAACGTCTAATAGAAATTGCACAAAAGAATCCATCTCTAAAACTGCTTCTTTGATCATTTTGATACTGGAATTCATTCGTATGATGTTGATTTTATCTTTGCTAGTGAGTGATTAAATCAACTGTAAGAATACGATAAAGATCATTTTATATATAATTCTCTTTGGAATCATAACAAAAGAAAGAACTAGGATAAAGTTCCTATGACTCGTCTTTCAGGGCTTGTGTGATCCTTATACTAGACAAAGGATTGAAAACACGTGTAACTATATTTAATACTATTGTAGCAAACGGATGAAAAGCAGAATTAACAGAATAATCAAACAATACAGAGATTCTAGTATGCTTACAAATTGGGTGTGATGGTACGGATTCGCAGATAACAATGAAATCAAATAAAACATACATTTAAAATAAAATTTCAAAGAAAATCTTCGTTTTAGGAAAGCCTAAAATCGGAATGTATGAAAGCCGAAGAAGAAGAAAAATAATACCAGCAATCCTGAAGTAAAATGCTGACACAATATGTGTTAGTATGAGACTCTAGTGTTTATTGAATTAGTAATATAATTGATTGGTTAATGGAAGCCGGTCACCATTCTACAAAACAAACAAAACCAAATCAATTTTTCAAATAGACTCTCTACGACGTCCGAAAAGAAGAAAGCTAGGATTATTGATAAGAGTTGTTTGCGCGTAAACAGCAGGTTCTTTTCTCACCCGGTCATCCGAGAGACCAAATTCATCGAGATTTGGTTCCTCCGTTGCTATGTATAACTGTGCACTTGGGTTTTGAGAGGACTTGAATAGTAAACGACGATGGAAAACTCTAACGAGTAATATTGCCACCTGTTCAATCGAGAGAAAACCTTTCTGCACAAATCAATTGAGAAGTCAAACTTACAAATATTCCACAGGTAATCCCAATGATAAAGAAAAGGATTGTATTGGTTGGTCGATATCGGTAAGACTTTGGTTTACTTGTATCTGTAGCAACAGTAGCATCATCTTTAGTTGATTCATTAGTACTGTAGGAGGTTTTTTCGCCATCGATTGATAAACACTGAGTGTTTGTAGAATTGATCTGTAAGCAGAGTTGATTTGGACAACGTGCTGGTATGGTTGTTTCACACAGATTAAATCGATCGGATTGCTGATGATGAAGTAATAGAAACGAATGAATTTTAGTTTCCATTGGCACCATGAACGTATCAGTAAAACGACGAGTACCATAAAGTTGAAAAACATTTATAGCATTTTTTGTCAGTGTTGAATAGAGTAAAGCATCCTGAATGTAAAATAGTGACATGGAGTGAACAAAAAATCTGGTTGAATGACAAAGAGAATATTTACATTAAAAAATCCGAACGACATCGAAGTTGGCAGGCGAAAGGACGTATTGTGGCATCGCTTAAATTGATTGTTGCATGTGAAAACAGAAAAATGTTGATCATCATAACCATCAGCTTCCGTCCAAAAGACGCGCTCGAACAAAGAATCTAATAACAAACAAATTCAAAGTCGCTCTGAACAACTGCCATTTGTCATACCATAAAGAAAATGTTTGATTGGTAAAGTCGTATTATATACACTCTTCGTTACATTTGGTTGAGACATATTGGATATCATAAGATTAAACTTCGAAGCAAAGATTAGTTTTCGATTGAGAACATCCATTCTTATTTCGTGAATACCATCAGTTAAATCATCGAATATCCATGAATGCATCTTAATATTACTTGGGGTGTCGCAAGTAATTGGAGAATACATAAGTAAGGCGCCTGAATGTCTTTCAAGTACAAATAGATTTCTCTCGTTTGCATTATATACAAAACCATGGACAATAAGATTCGAAAGAAGAACAATTGTTTTTCCATCATCAATCTTTTTGCTAAAAAAAGAATCGAAATGAACATTACTAATGTAAATAGCAAACACTTCGAATATCTCACCACAGAATAGAATGTCGAACATAATCATAGTAGATAATGAATTTTTGAAGAGGATCATATTGTACATAAGCTATATTAGAACCGTTCGTAACACTGATTGTATTTCGTAAGTTCGCTGTGTAGGAATCGGGTGAATTGAGAATATTGTACAGATTGATGCGATCTTCCAATACCACTAGTAAATCCGGCTTCGACAGATCTTTATCAACATATGAGAAAACATTCAATCGAATTCTAAACACAAATTGGCATACCATTCTCCTTTCGGCATGTTTTCGTATCTTTATCATAGCTGAAACCCGGCGGACATGAGCAATTGTAACTACCATCTGTATTGGCACACTTGAATGAGCAATAATCGCGGAAGAAGTCAGTGCACTCATCAAAATCTGATTATGAAAACAATTGAGTAACTGATAGCAAGAAATTCGAACGAAATTTGACAATTACCCTGACATTTTGATGTATTCGCGGATATTCTGTAGCCTGGTTTACTGCATCGGCAAAGTTTATGAGTAGTAGGATGTTCAAGACAAATAGCATCAGAATTAGATGGACACGGCGAACTCGAAGTGCACTTGTTATTACAATAACTTTCGTCATCGTTCATTGGACAGTCTTTACTAAAAGGGAGAAGAGGTGATTTAATTCGATGTGTATTGGAAGTAAAAATCGAGCTTTTTCGTTTTATTTACTATCCATCACAAACATGATCGATTGGCAAAGATATGGCATGTGTTGGAGCTGCTGAAAGTGCGCAAATATATGAAACTGGCGCTGAAGATGAAGGATTGCTTTTGGTCGGCGAAGAAACTGACATGGGAATAGAATAGTCATAGTTGAGAGAGAAAATGCTCGAAAAAAATTTTTTTTTACCTGGTGTGGTTGCAAGGGGACAGTTTTCTTCATCGAACCCATCGTAACAGTCTTTCTTTTGGTCACATTTCTTTATATGAGAGAAAAAGAAATATTCCGTTCGAACAGACAGTAAATTACATCAAGAACAGATCTCAACCTGACTGGTAAGAACACATTCGCCACTTGGACAATGCATTTCATTTTCTCGACAGAGATGTTCACAAATATACGGATCCCTGTCAATACCATTCATACAACGTTGTTCATCGTTTTCTTCAGTACACAGGACACTCCTGGATAAACAGTTGAATTCTAATTTCGACGCATTATCTGTCCGAAGCAGACATGCTCTTGATTGCCTCGAACTTCTACTGCAATAGTGGCCTAAAAAGTAGTTATCTATATTGTACAGGAACAATCGAATTTGATTTAAATACTGACAGACTGGCTTTTCGTTTCGATCACCGGTCATACAATCACGAAAAGTGGTGCAAACATCTTCAATAGGAATACAATGTGTCTTATTTCGGCAAGGCACCAAATCACCAGCGCAGCCTAGATGCCCGTGTATCTCTAGAAAACAATCGAATTGAAAATACTTGTTGAGGAAAAATACCGTTTTTACCTATCAATCGCATGAAAAGTAGCAAAAGTGTAACATTTATAATCATTGCGTTGCGAATCAATGTTCCAACTTCCACTTATCTGTTTTTGCAGCTCGATTACAAAAGATTCCTTTTTTTATATCCTAAAAAAACAGACATTTCAAAATATGTTGGTCTTCTTCTTCGTTGGAAGACGTGACGAAATGTCTGCAGGGAGAATGGCCTCATTTTTCTCTTTCGACAATACTCATGCTTCATTTTGCGATTTTCAAACATGAATTTATTTGTATTATTTCTTCCAAAGTTAAAATGCTTTTGTAAGAATGATTAATTTCAAACTTTTTCATACAGTTCGCTCAAAATGACTAATGACAGTAGAGTTACCATGTTACGAATGATTGTAGTACGTTTATTTTCGTCTGAAATTGACTTTGCATTCTCGATACTTACACTTCTATGAATTAGGGAAGAAAAACAAGCAAGATGATGTCGTCATCATCACAGCCCACCGTCTGCGAGATGTATATTGAAAGGGCAAGGCCAACGGTACACATTAGAAAACGGTATACCGTGGTTATCTCCACAGTGATTTCTCTATGTTTCATATTAGAATGACAAATCTGATCATTACACCGAAAAAGTACAGAGGAAAGAGTCTTTTATTTTCTCTTAATGTCCTTTTTGATTACGATCGACATGCATAGTGTATAGTAGAATATTTAGTGAATAGAAATTTATTTACCTTTGAAGCGTTCTTGTTGTTGCAAGGTGAATTGATAATGAAATCGAAAAATTCCTTCGGCATCGATGATTTCATCAAAGGAAAGAGTCTACTGAAGAAAAAAAATATCTGAAGAAAAGCAAAACACTCATCAGAGATGGCGATAATTTCTGCATTTACACAATCATTTTATTTGCATAACGATTTGATCAACTTTTATTGACTTCTACGAGTGTTGTTTTAATATCAAGAATTTTATCAACAACATCACATTCAATTATTTCAAGAACAACCGGTTGTCCTAGTTTAAAGATAAAGTTATGATAAATCGGCGGAATTGTATCGCGATGAAACGACGCGTTGAATCGACTGTGTATTAAACAGGCTAAAAACGAATTGAAAGCGATAGAAACGAAAAAGAATCGTATCGTCTTAAGCAAAATTTTACCAATATGCTTCTTGCCAAGCTTTGATATGATAGCGCGGACACGTCGGCCACGTTCTGGCACGAAGAGAACAAAATTCAGTTTGACGGGCATCCATAGAGTTGGTTCGTCTTGAAAGGTTTGTCCAACATCGGATAACAATTGAATCTTTCCAATCGCCAATAGAAATCCGTTTAATCTTACATAACAGAGAAAGTCTTATATTGGTGGAAGAACAGAACAAAGGCAACTCACTTCTTCGCAATTTCATTGGAACTTTCTTCGAGGATTTTCTTTATTCCTGCTTTACTCTTACCGATTTGACTTGGCGGTAATGGCACGAGAATCTTTTGAGATCGATGTTCTAAACATGAATCTCTGTCCTTGACAAGTGGAAGAACTTCGTTTAGTTTATAGAAATTCATGATTTTATTCCGTATTCAATCTAGAACAAGAAATGAGAATTGAGTGCGTTGGTTTTTCTTTTATTACTAACAAATCATCGAACATGAAATTTATTTAACAAGAAAAATACATTGTGTGTTTTCTTCGTTTCAATGAGTAGTAACACGTTGAAAACCGATTAATTTATCCGGATCCTGATAAAGCCATGCGTCAGCTGATAATGTTTGTATGTTTTCTCTGATTTTTTGTAAATGCTGAGAATGCAATTCTTTTTCCGTTTCCGAACGATAAAATTGTGTCACATTTTCCAAATGAATCGTTGTTAAAATCAGAGCGTTATTACTCGTTGTCGCACCTGCTGTTATGCTTGATTCGATAGTTGGAACATAAGGAGATTGAAAGAGTGCTTTGCGACTTGCATCCATCTGAAACAAGAAATAAACATTCAGTATGTCCTTCGGAAGAAAATCTCAACATAATAGGAGCATTCTTTGATCTCGTATCTATGTGCATAGAATTATGATCGGTCAAAGAATAAAATAGTATAGAAATCTACTAATTTTACTAATCAATTTGATGTCTACAAGAAAAATGATCAAATAGTGAAAAAAACAAAGTGAATAACAAAAAAGAGAAGATAAATGTTTGGTTTCGTTCAATTTAAACAAGTATTTTTGATCGTTCGCGATATGCAATCCACCATATCGCTCCGAAAACAATAACAGCAAAGAATTCACTTGGTAACCATGGGCCATAACTTGCACCCTAGGACAAGAAAGCAATAATGCTCCGTTGAGAAAGTTAATCTCATACCGAGCAAATCAATTCGACTTCACCGAATGGTTTAACTGCTTTTACAGCATCATCAGCTCGAGCCTGAAGAATTTATCGTTTGTCAGGAAGATCTTTATTAATACTAAAACAATAACTTACTTTGCGTAGGGCAGAATATGAATCGTCATCATATAATTTAACTGATATACGCCCTCTAGCTAATTGCTTAGGAGTCGCGGCAGAGCCGCTAATCTAGAATAAAAGACCAAGTTAACTTCGTCGAAGTATCGTTCATTAGTCATACGTAGTATTTTCCTGGTGATGAAACTGATTGAGCACATGGGATAATTTGTCCATTGATATCAGCATAGAGATTACTAGGCTATATGAACCGTGTTGCTTGTAATTGAGAAGAAAGGAACTTACTTGTTTGCCATTTTTACATTTAACGGTAAATTCTAATTGAGCTGCTGACTCGGTAGTCAGACGAGCATCTTGAGTTGAATATGTAGTTACTTTAAATTGTGGTGATTCACAATTCTGACCTATAACCAAAGAAATTATTGTAAAAATGAGAAGAAGCAGATGGCCTAGTTTACCTGCAGTTAAAATAATCAAAGTAAGGAATGCAAGAATAGTTGACAACATCGATAAAAGACGAAACATATTGATGAAAACACAAAAATAACGACTGATCGATTTGGTTGAAGCAATAGCAAAAGCTTGCTTCTACCTAATGTATGTAAAACAAATACCCTATTTTCCCATTGGTGAATTTGTATTTACCATCGATGAGCGTCGTCTGACGATAGATGGCCAGATATGAGATAAAAATATTATCGAAAAATATCAAGTAAATTTCTTCTAATTGAATATTTTCGTGATCATTATTGAGGTTAAGAAGTGATTTTCGAGTGAATGAAGTCAATGAACCAATCGCTGAACTCCACAAGAAATTTTGTTGTCCGTTCTTCTTTTTGAATTCATCTCATTTGACAAGATGTTAAACATGAATTGTCTTCTTCAATGGTCAATCTTCATCTTTTTCTGTCAACTAGTTTTCAGCAGTAAAGATTCCATGACATGTGGTTCAACATTTAAGTTAGTGAATCAACAATCGGGTGATCGGCTTCATTCCCATGATGTGAAATATGGTTCAGGCAGCGGTCAACAAGTAATAAACGAGCCTACGTCTTCGTTTTCTTGCGAGCATTTTCGTTTTCTCATTCTAGTCCGTTACTGGTACACCCAATGCAGACGACGTCAACAGCTATTGGCAAGTCCGAGGTGATATCCGAAATGATTGTGAGCGAGGGTAAGATAATGATTTTGTCTTTGATCGAAATTTCATCGTTTTATTGTTGTAGAACGCCAATAAAGTGTGATAGTGTAGTGCGTTTATTTCATGTTACTACGCGAAGAAATCTACACAGTCACAATTATCAGTCGCCGCTATCAAATAACCAGGAAGTATCAGCATACGGAGAAGATGGTGTAGGTGATGAGGGTGATCGTTGGAAAGTTGTTTGTACCAACACAAATGACTATTGGCTAAGAGCAGATCCGGTGCGACTCCAGCATGTAGTTACTGGAAAGTAAGATAACGCAAGCGATGCATTTTCTTCTCTTGATCCTTCGTATTTCTCTAGATATCTGCATTTGTCCGGCGATACATATGGTCGACCAATCCAAGGCCAAAAAGAAATCAGCTGTTATTCCCACGCGAATCGTCGAAATCTTTGGAAAGTTGACGCAGGTGTTTACATACGTCCATCTACTGAGCCACTATCATCAACACGGGATGACAATTCCAATAGTCGTTCACAATCGGCCGCAACTGATCGTTTTGAAGATGAACTCTGAACAATTATCTCACTACGCTTTCATTGTTTGATAGGTTGAATTTGTTTTTATTCTTTCGAATCGTGATGACGCTTTCTCTGTATTTCCATTCTGTTTATTAGTGGCTTTATTTATTTTCAGTTTGACTTTAAACGAACAAGATATCAAAAACACTGTTTCCTTCTTCTGATAATAAATTCCACGAAAGAAAAAAAAAACGAATATCTTTTTCACGAGGCATATTTGACTTGCCTACTCTGAAGTTATTGGTGGATTACGTATACTTGCATACAGAACAGAAGAAGACAAATTATAGACGAGTTCAACTGAAGTTACACGTAAGAGAGAAAAAACGGGATGCTCTCCATCCGACTGTAATCCATCGAAGGTCGAACTTCCGTTTGATTCAACTTTTTTTTTCATAAGAATATTCTCTACTGAAGGACACAACTACGTGAAGTATGATATAAGTTATTCATTTACTTGTCAAAGACATCGACACATATGCAATTGAAATTCACAGAATAAATAAACATCATTCTGCGATTTCATTGTATGAAGAAGGGAGCAGGAACCTTCCGTTTCTTTTTCGCATTCTTCAATTTGACCAAAAGGAAATATTTTCATTTTCAATTCGTTTCTACCACGTACACCTACCACACACAACCTTATCCGACGAATGATCTGTGTCAATGTCGTCAACATTAGATGTGGCATGTGTACCAATGTTTTTCTCTCTTTAGCTTTCATATAATTCTCGTTCGATTCTTGTAGAATTCAATTCAACATTCCTTTGAGACTGCTTCAATTCGAACTAGTCAATCTTCATCGGTATGTCACTGGATATGAACAAAAGTGTTCAAAACGCTCTTTTTATAGAATTATAAAACATACATTTCGTCTTCATCGATATCATTCGAAGCCGAAAGTCATAGTACTTCTGAAGGTATACCAACGGATTCTTGGGTATGATTAGTATCGATAGAATGAATGGTTGTTTTCATGGATTGCTTTTAGCTGATCGATTTAGAATCGAAACTTTCCAACGATGCAGTCTATGATGAGTTTAACTCGATTCCATCTTGTCGTTTGAATCGCTTCAACGAAGACGGACAACAATCCGAGAATTCATATCGAAATCGTTACATCGACGTGATCCCATACAATGACACACGTGTGCGATTGATCCCAACACGTGATAATCCCTATGGTTATATCAACGCCTCACATGTCAAAGTCTGTACACTTTGCTTGTTTTTCGTTTCGTGTCTATTCTCGTCATTAGTTTGGTATTGAAAATACGGTTTACTCTTACATAGCCACAGAGTTTCCGCTGTTGTTAACAATAGCGGACTTCTGGCGAATGATATTTGATTATAATGTACGTGTGATTGTTATGCTTCTTGGTGATAATGAAATTCAATTAGGTACAAATTACTTTCCAAAGATCAAAGATAGAAAATATCGAACAGAGCATTTTGAAATCGAACTAATTTCCGAGAAGAATCATCGCGATTTTTATCTTCGTCAACTGGCGATTAAAAATCTTCATGGACATGAAACACGATCAATCGTTCATTTACAATACTCGATTTGGAATCAAAAGCAATTACCGTTAGATACACTTTCATTCCTGAGTATACTATTTACTTTTTTCGAATTCTTTCACATTCGATCATTCTAGAATTCATTAATCTTGTTGATTCATTTCGACGACATTATGGTGAAACATTGCCATGTGTAATTCATTGTACTGCTGGGTAAGCAGAAATTGTTGAGCGAAATTGTTCGTTGAAAAACTCGTTTTAGAATTGGTCGTACGGGAATGTTTATTCTCCTTCATCTTATGATTCAATGTATAACATTTAACAAAGTAAGTTTCGTGCAATTCTCTTCGCCGACTCCTTCGTTTTCTTGTTTTCTCTAGAAAAGCAGCGTCGCAAATGTTTTAAAAGTCATGCGTGAATACCGTATGTCGTTCGTCGATCGAACCCATTTCTATATCTTTGTTTATCGCTGCCTGATTGATTATCTGAAATCTTCTCGACTTATCTAATACTAAGTTTTCCATTGAATTAGATTTATATTAAACAACGACTTTTGACTTTAGGAAAGGGATTTTTTTTGAGAATAAACGTGCGGCATTTACATTCCTATTCCCAGAGTCGACGTGCTAACGCGTATGAAAGCAATTTTCAGATTAATCTTATCTGTTGTTTTTAGTTATGTAATAATCATAATAAAATTTTTTGCCGGCACATCGTTTTCATAGAACAAAATTCTATCAAGTACAATGCCTTCGTTCAATGAAAGACAAAAACTCGAATAAAATCAGGCGATAGGAAATGTGTTGCTAGGTCATCGTGCCAAGTTTGCGACGATATTGAAATAGGAGACTATTGCAAATCGATTATTAGCTTATCCATTTATTATTTCCGCTCCAATATGCCAAACCAATCAAGAAAATCAGATAGCATCTATAAATGGAAAACGTTTTTCTCAATGGAATTTCGTCGATTCTTTCAAGCGACGAAATCATTCATCGTCTGCAAAAAATCAATTGATTGATTTAGAAAACATCGTCTCGATGAAGTCGTGCATGATACATTGTTGATCATCAAATCATATTTTCCGTCATATGCGACAAAATAAGCGAAATCGGGACTACAAATTGGCTTAGGACGTCGGTACATGAATTCCATAGTTCCCACCAGTACTTAACACTCTAGGAGATACACATCTAATAAAAAGTCACTGTGATCGATTAAGTTCTGATCTAAAGCATAATAACAACATCAATGAGTTGTTTTCGATCAATTATCTTCGAAGGTTATGTGTACCAAAACGTCTAGTGTACAAATGATTTTTTTCTCGGGTTAACGAGACTTTAATTTCAAGCAAGATAAATAGCTATCAAAAAGGCATATGTATGTAATTAGGGCGTAACTCAGATCATGAGATATCATTCTTTACCAACGTATACTTTAGGTAAGAGAGAAATAGAATGCAGCTGTGTTGTTTACTCATAGATAATCTTGGAGTGAAGTGCTTAAACATAATGATCCAAAATAGAGACTTAATAGAATCATCAATCATCTTGCTAAGTTATTGTACAGCCTTGAGTATATTACACAACAGAGCAATAGAGTCATGCAGCTTAGAAGAGCCCATCCTGACATACGATTAGCGCTCGTTATAGGTTATGAACAAATTTCATGCTAATTGATCAATAATTACGAAGGAAATTTAGATGATTAGATTTCATTATCAATAATGGCTTTTTTTCTCTTTCCTACTAGAAAAAAGAAATATGCCAGATATGAATTACTTTTTTTTCTGTCATATCTAGTTTCTTTCTCATATTTTGCTTTGCAAAACCAAGCGAACGACTCTCTGTGATAAAATCCTAATCCACTGCGATTCTCATTTGTTCTGTGTTATGACACAGACATATTCATATAAAAAAGTAATGATTGAATCTCACTGAAAACAAAGCATGTGCATTGAGAGTCACTTTCTCGTTTTCTTCTCTTTTTTTATGTTACCTATCTAAATTAATCGATGAAGGTCGAGTATCCATTCATTGACAACAATAAATCGTGAATGTATCTGACTGAATATAATCGAACGTCGAACAAAAGACTTAATACAATCCATCATTTTCTATTGTACATCATTATCTCTTATCAATAAAAAAAAACGAAGAAATATGTATGAAACGTGGATTCAACAGATGAATAATATCAGAGAAACCTTGTCTGATTCATTGAAAGATATATCCGAATCGTTTATTATTTAGATCATGTGTTATGCTTAGAAATAGATGTGTTGACGTTGAAAAAGAGATATAATATGTGTTGATATCTTCTCATATCAGAAGTTGGCTTGAATATCTCCCATTTATATTTATATATATATTTGTGTGTGTGTGTGTGTGTGTGTGTATACATATGAGTACCGCCCATCATATTCCATCTTATATTACTATCGAAGCAAATAACTGTCTGCCAATGAAAAGACAACATGATGATAGATATATATATATATCTTCCCTCTCGGTCATAGGATACATTGTAGAATATAACAGGAACAGAAGAAGATCTCATCTGTACTTATTAACCTGTCACAATCATGATGATAATAACAAGGCAGGTCGTACATGCAAAGATTGTGATATGATAAGTTATTGAAGCAAACAAGC
Organism: Adineta ricciae; assembly: GCA_905250025.1. Taxonomy (NCBI): domain Eukaryota; kingdom Metazoa; phylum Rotifera; class Eurotatoria; order Adinetida; family Adinetidae; genus Adineta; species Adineta ricciae. The sequence continues at coordinate 67,633 of CAJNOJ010000307.1, read as the reverse complement.
TTCGAACTGAAAGCTCATAAAGTGTAGAATGCAATCTTAACAGCGCATGTCTAGCGTAGACACGTGCCTGCTCAATGTGTTAAGAAGGTAGCATAATTAGTCGGATTTATTCTTCCACTAGCGTTGCAGGAGAAAGAACAACGCAACTAGGTGGATTGTGATGCATGTCCTCAATTACGTATGAAGAAATGATCGCGAGCTTTTTAGTTTATTACCAACGGACATACTTTACTTCGGCAAACATTTACTTTTTTACTTCTCTGATTGTATAAATATAGCTCATTCGTTATTCTCCTCTTCATCTTCTGCCGTTTTTCTTTTCGACTATTGCATCAAACTAAATCATATAATTCAGAGAGAAAACAAAACAATTTTTTTCTCAAGGCAATAAATGCACTGTTCGCTGATATACTATGAAGTGTCTCCATGAAATAAACTAAAGATTTTAACGAGAACTGAATCAGTTGTTTTGATGCTTCTTGTATTTTTTAAATAGTTTTCACACACACGCACGCATAAGAGAAAGTCAAACAGTTGAATGAACGAACCAGGAAAAAAGAAGACAAGTTTGTTTATCATCATCATCATCATCATCATCATCATCATACACACTGTTTTCATAAATCCAGAGCGCATGAGGTTCGAGAGTGATCTCACTGTGCAACAATCATACACACACACACACACACACACTTAAGAAAACTTTGTACAAGAGAAGAAAAAAATAATATTGCAATCGATGATACAATGTGTACTCTTTGTACATACCACTTTTAAGTGAAACAAAAAAAGGAGCAAAAAAGAAGAAATGTACTTGAATATATACCACTCATCTCCCTGCAAACGATAACATAACTGTTACATTGTATTCAGTATCAAGAGAGACGCGAAGAGAAAAAAAAATAAAGGATACATATTAAAAAAAATAAAGAAAGAGCCGAACGAATGCGCTTTTTTGTCTGTACAAATAATATTAGTTATTGTTGATGGTAATGTTTTCTCTTCTGGTAGAAATGAGATTATGAAACGAAAGAAAAGATGTACACGCTAGACTTGTGCATATATGCATACCTGCACGTCATTTGCATAGAAACAAGAAAATCATTGAACTGAGACGACGGACGGTAAAGGAATATGAAAAGCGAGAAAGTTGTAGCTACAAGGAATTACCACGAGACGAAGAACTGCCTGTAGTAGATTTGGGTAGAGAATTTGAGTCTTTCAAATGATGAGAATGATTAGAATGTCCAGTCATTCGACGACGTGATACTAATGATAATGACAAGTCTCTCGATGAAGGATGTTTCAGCCATTCAGATTGTAAACATTGATCTAACGTCGGTCGTTCAGATGATCTTATTGATAAACATTGTTCAATTAATTGTATACATTCTAAAATCAATCCATATGTATAATTATAATGTGTTTCATTAATTAAAAAAAAAACTACGCCGATCTCTTCACTCATAGCGTGACAAGACATGTTCTTTCTTTTCATTTTCATTACCGTATACACATGAGCAAGAAAGCCCATAGGAGAAAAACATTTTTCGATATGAAAGAAACGTATTATTAATTAGGTCACTATGATCTACTCATTTAAATTAATATTTCTCCTTTTCTCCTCAAAGAAAATATCGAGTGCAAATTGCTCGTCTCGTATTCATTTATACCAAGCTGCTTCCTTCTACTCCTACGAACTGATCTACATCGGGCCTTTTCTCGCTTCTATTTACCTTGTGAAAGATGATTGGGAAATTGAGGCTGACATTTGATAATAGCTAAATCGTCAGAAAATGGAACATCGCCACAAACTAGGTCATATAATAGTATTCCCAACGACCAAACGGTTTGTGGTAGGCCAAAATATCTCCGACACGTTACCCATTCAGGTGCAGCGTAACACTGAGTGCCTTCGAAATCGGTGTAAATTTCATCGTGCAAAAGAGCACCTGAGCCAAAATCAATTAAATATAATTGTCCTGTACGCATATCGACAAGGAAATTTTCGTCTTTGATATCTCGATGAAGAACCTATTGGAACGATAAAGACATAGAAGAGGAACAAACGTCGAGTCCATTCGACTTACCCCACATGCATGGACATCTTTAAGAATTTGTAAAATTTGTTTAAAAAAATCTCGCGCTAATCGTTCGTCTAATCCGCCTGAACGTTCACAAATAAAATCATATAGATCACAACAATGTTCAGGTCGTTCAAGTACAATAACAAGTTGATCATTATGTATAAAATATTCCAACATATGTATAACATTTTTCACTTTAGCTACACGACGCAATAACACAACTTCCAATGGTAGTTTACCATCAGGCTACAAAAGCAGAAGACCAATTTGAAATTCGAATGTCTTCCACAAATCTTTGTCTTACCGTATTGATTTCTGTCACGCGCTTTCTCGGTATCACTTTCAATGCTACAGGCATTCCATCCTTCTTCCGTACACCAGCGTAGACGTCGGCAAAACCGCCAGATGCAAGTTTATGAGCAATTAAATACCGTGCATGGAGCGGATCAACGAGTGCTAAAGAAATGGAAAAATCCCGAAATAGATACATATTATTCAATTGCAATGAACAAGTGTTGTACTCAATCTAATCTTATCATCAATGCAGAGAGTAAGCATAGTAAAACAAGGCATGTGACACATCATCGAATGTTCTTTTGTCCTATGTAACATAGCTTATTCATACTGGATGTCGTATTATACTAAGACAAAAAAAAGAACCTGTTATACACCAATGATATGTGTCTGTTCTGTATCGTTTTTAACTATATTGATGACAAGCTTATTAACAAAAGGAAGATATGAACGCAATAACCTATTTCTTGTTTTGTTTTCTACTATGTACTATATTGCCTTTGACTACAAGTGATAGGATTATGAGGTATAACTTACTTGAACGTGGTTTCGTTTTAGCAATCGTATTTGACTGTTGTCGCTGTGTATGGATCGCTAATTGGGATGGTTGTGGTGGACGATGATGATGATGATGATGAGATGAGGGAGCAAGGACAAGAGTACTCATATTGATAAAAACTAAACGCTTGGTTGTTGTTGATTTAAAAGCTTCTTATGTTGCTTGTTGACCGTTTTAAAATAAGAATAGTAAAAATTCGACAAATGAAACGCTTATCTGAAATGTCAAAGACGAAAATGTTTATTTCATCAAGTAAAAAACGAATAAGATGATGATGATGATGTGTGTGCGTGTATGTTTGTTGCGATAATGGGAGAGAAGAAAAAACGCACTATGCATTGTCTTTTTCTCCTTCTTCTTCTTCTTCTTTTCTTTTCTTTTCTTTCTCGATCCTGTCGCTTTCTCTCTTTTGTCTCTCTTCCCCTTCTTTTCTTCTTTTGTTGTATGCACGCAATAGAAGGATATTCTCATCGAAAAAGAGACGAAGAAGAAGAAGAAGAGAAAAAAACGATATCTCTGTCCAACAAAAACACAATAACGACGATGCTGTTGCTATTTAACAACCGACACGACCTATACAATCAACGTTCGCGGAAAAAAGAAAGGCAAAAGAAAAGAATACGCGCTCACGTCTATGAATGAATTGTGCGCACACAAGCGCAGCCAAAGGAAAGGAAAGGAAAGAAATGGCGTTATAAGTTGGCAAATCTCCAACATAAATGTGTAACTAGCGAACGCGCGCGCACTCGCTACGGGTTTTTTCCTTTCTCTTTCTCATTTGGCTCAGAATCAAAAAGAAATTGGCGAATAACCTGTTGTTCTTTCTTTTGCGACAAGTAACGTCAGCGTCAAGCAAAAAGAATATACGCTTTTACGCATAGACGATATGGTCGGAAGAAAAAGAAAGAGAAGAAGATTCATCGTCAAACAATTGGTTTAATTAAAATAAAAGAAAGATGACGAAGAAACGAACGAACGAGCGAGCGCAAACATCTTTGCCATCATTAGACTAATTCGCGTGTGATATAGAAGATGTCTAGGACAAAATAAACAATCAGTTCTAGTAGGCGTAGGAGCAAAGAATATGCATACATATGTGTATACGCACAAATATATATCTGAATAGATAGATACGAGTGTGGAGGAGGAGGAGGAAGAAGAAGATGACGATATAGCTTTATTCTTCTTCTATATCGATATAGATTCCAAATAAATAATCAATAAACAGAATGAAAAGGACACGTTGTTCGAATCGAAGTTTAAACTAATCAGACAAAGAACTGTCTAGAAAGTGATGAATGATGTGTATGTTGTTTCTGTTATTCTTAGACGAAAAAAGAAATTTTCGTTTATCTGTCGACGAAATTTTGTTAAACAAAAACTGAAAATTCTTAACATAATATAAGCAAATAAGCGCGAATGAAAAAAAAAATAACAAATTCGTTTCTTTCGTCGACAAATGGAAGAATAGAAGTGAAATATTTTTTTAATGAGAATGCATACATACTCTCACGTAAATACGTAGAAACAATTATACGCAAAAGTAGAGTCATTTTTTTGTTAAATATTGAAAAAAATTGAGAAGTGACCTATATAACTAGTCAAAACAGAATTGCCAACACAAAAAGTTGGTGACGTATTCCGTAATGTTGTTTTATGTAATCATGAATGAGAAACGTAGAAAGAGAAAGTAGGTTGATTTGAGTCGTATTCGCTCAAGTGCAGCAAGTTTCCATCGCAGGTAAAAGAATACAAAAAAAAAGACGAGTGAGAAAGGAAGTGTGAGAGTGAGTAATCCTTTCCCGTCTTTTAACATAAAAACTAATCGTCTAAGTATCATCTAATTGATTACAGCTAATAGAACTATTGATAGAACGAAAAACAATATCAACGAAAAAGGTATATTTTTAGCAGTTAGGTACTTTCATGATTGAAAATTGAAGCTTTATCGTAAAGGTAAAAAGATCTAACAATACTCGTCTCGTACTTTTTTCGCTTTATCAACAAGTCCATACCTTTTTATTCGTTCCACCTTCTCTACGTCAATTTCAAGTAAGTTGTGAAAGTTTTCAGTCAATAAAGTGCATTGAATGATGACTCAAAAGAGGAACATGTATTCATACGCCAACACACACGACCAAATGAATATTTTGTGTTATGATAGACGCAATCGATTCAGTCAAATGATAACAATAAATTTATTTAATTGCCTTCAAAGAGAAGAGGAAAAAAGCGAAGAATAATGATACCGAGAACGAACGAAATGGAGTTATCAGTAGGAGGTTTGGCAATCCTGATAAATAATCGACCCATATTCGAATTAAAGATATACGCCATGTAAAGAGAGAGTGAGAAGGAAAGAATGAGATATATAAATTGTCCTTACCATATGCACTTAAATCGGCACGTATATATTCGTCCTAAAATAAGGTATTATCAGTTAACAATGATATGTATCAAACCTTGAAGACGATGAATATACGGCAGCCAGCACATATATACGCATGCTATCGATTTAATGACTGAGTAATACTGAAGAATAGGAGTGAAAGAGTTGAAATGAGCATTACAGTATTATAAAACGATGATGACGGCGTTTTTAAAAGCGAACAATCATACTCGATATATACACATACAAATACGTATTGTTACTTACCTGAGTGTTTTATTCAGCATATGTGTTTAATAATAGACATACGGACAGGAACAAAGAAAGAAAGAAAGAATGTGTTACTCATGTATTTGTCGGGAAGAAAGAGAAAGACGTAAATGATGATGATGACAATGTGGCTTCCAGTATCATATATGAGTCGACTTCTAAATTAGATGGCACCGTTAAACGCTAACTGAAAAATACCGAACGATTCGCTTCTTTTCCATTTCCTCTATTCCCACGTTCACACGCGATTAACACCTAAGTGAGATCAAGAATATCACTGGCTGAGAATTGCATCAACACTTTGAATCTCTCATAGAAATGTAAAATCTCGACATCTGAGACAATAGACAAGTGTTTGATCGGATAACTTTGATGGCAGACAATGTTTGTATAAATGTGAATAACATTGATTTAAAGATAGGAGAACTCTTATCTGATGCAGTTGAAAACACATCTAAATATGCGCTAAGATGAAACTTGATCTTGTCTTATGAACAAATGTGATTGACACACAACAGATGGATAGAAAAAAGTCGTTGTCCAACATCGAGAATCGACATTTCATTGATCAAATTTTGTTCGATGTTATTTGATAACCATCACACATCTCGATGAAAACATGCGTTGTAGATTAGAAATAGATGGCACTTAACACTAATGTCCTTGAGAAAAGTACCTGATTGAATGAGAACAGCAAGAACAAAGACGCGTTTGTAATGACATATGTCACAGGAAAGATTGTCATTTTGAAAAATTCTTTCTTCATCAACGCTACTGTTCATTCGAGTAAAAAATCACTGCGCAAAAATCTTTCTTTGGTATTCATGTATGAAATTTCATTGAAAAAAAAGAATATGGAAAATCGTGATTTGCCAAGGAGAGTCACTCAGATTTGATATGATTCAATTTATTTACAGAAATATCCTAGACTAATCATCACCATCAAAGCCGCTCTCATCCATGAATGAAAGTAATTGTGTTTTAGTCTTCTTCTTCTCATTGGATTTGCCTTCACTAGTATCTTTGGTTGCATTTGTTTCTGAACTTTTGCGTTTTGTTGATTTATTCGATGCCATATCGACGATGTCCGATTTGTTTGCCGAGCTCTCACTTTCATTAGATTTTTCCTTCGGCTTCCGAAAAAGTAGACGCCCAGTCGAATCAGTGCACTTTTTTTCTTCTTCCGCTGTAATTAAACAAAAGAAAAATTCACATTAAAAAACACGAAGAGTACATCAGAAGTCTATTGTGGAGAAGTTTTCTGTCTTCTTTTTTTATATACCCATGAAGGTTGCCTTTCTTGAGTACATTCTCAAGTGGAGATTATACGAATTCACAAACTCGATTAGATTCTTTTCTTCCTCGCGCAATAAAACTTAAATAGGTCGATCAGATAACCATTGCACTATTATTATTGACAGTTTTAGTCAAATCAAGTAATCATCGTTCCTTCCATCCTTCAGTTATATACATGTTTTACTAGTTCAAAAAAGAGTTGCTCTATTTAACAACTCTTACTTTAATAAGAACGAACTATATTTGTCTTCAATATAGTCTTTTTTGAGTAGTACTCATCGAGATGTTGATATTTGAAACACAAATGATGTTGAATAATTTGATGTAACTGAAATCTTAATGTAGACTGGAAAATATTTGCTGAAAACTATTCTGTAATTGATATGCTTGAATTGTAATCATGAGTTTACGATGAAATCAGGCGTGTACATCTATTCTTGTTGAAGCTCACTTCAAACGAAAAAACATGAGTTTTACTCACTAACTTGAGCAATTTCAAGTACTCATTGCTGGTTTGAAGGAAGTAATCAACTTTCTATATTTACCTTCTTTTGCTTTGGCCAATTCAAGTTCCACTTCTTCTTTACTCAGATCGTTCGCATTCAACTGCACGATTTGAGGCTTTTCATCGTCTTTTCGATCATCTCCAGTACGCTCGTTGATTTCAGTAATTATTTGTTGACGCTATATACACATCTAGATCAAATGTTCATAGAAAATCAAAAGATTACTTTATCGTCTGTCGTTGTTGGTGCTTGGTAACCAGTACGTTCTTTAAATTGTCGAATAAAGGCAGGTTCATCGCCTGCGTTATACAAAATCTTGCCTTGTCTACCACTACCACCACCACCGCCGCCAGCTGTTCCACCGTACGATTTTTGTCTACCGCCATGTCTATTGTGTCTCGACATGATTTACAATCGAAAATAAAGGGAAAGAAATTAAATACAGTGTCGTCTGTAAATGACAATTAACTGTTTTATGCGAGGTTTTCGAATGCAAACGAATGGATCTACTTGCACTGCTGACAGAAATGGAATCTTTTCGTGAACTATTTTTTTTAGAAAAAAAAACAAAAGCTTTATAGTGTACATGAACAACAGACGAAAATAAAGAGCGAAACTGTGTATGTATTATGGAGATAGTGTTGGAAATATTTGACATCGACTAATATCGTATATTGTTTGTATCAAACTTGTCGAAGAAACACGATTGATTTTGGAAGCAAAATAAAACAAAATTTGATCTAATTATTGTCTCGTTGATCGTTTAGATGGAATGAGTTCATAATCATCGTAATTGGAATTTGGACGTTTTAAATTCGGACGCGCACGATTCGATGGATGATAGTCTCGTAAGAGATTATCTTGATGATCCATGGATGATGAATATTCGTAATCTTTCAAATCCGATGCGAAACGGTAATTCATATCCGGCGAATATTGCTCACGCAGAGTATGCGGAGAAGATGAAGACATAGACATACTAGACGAACTTCGATATAGATTATGACGAGATAAAGATGATGAAGTTAAATTGTCATGCGAGGAGACGTGGTATCGATTTGCTAGAAATAAAAACAGTCAATATTTCGTCTCATCGATAGTAATGACTCAGGTGTTACTTACGTGGCATGTCATACCGTTCGGAATGTAAATCGGAACGCACAACAAACGGAGGAGGTAATGAACGAGGCGGTGGAGATCGGTAGTGATTATGTCTGTCAATTTCATGATTCGAATCTCGAGGCCTGTAATCTAATGCTCGATCATCGTTCCGATAAGGAGACATGATTGATGGAGAGTGATTTCGACTAGAAATATAACTGATTATTCGAATATTCAATTATACAAGGAACAAACCGGTAATAAAGTGCTGTTGATGATGGTGGATATCGATTTCGTTCTATGTCAGCGTGTTTTGGCTGCGAAAACGAAGGATGATAGGAAGATGGACTATTGGAATATGCTGATTGTTCATCAAACATTGATGAATGTGTATTCCACTGATTCGACAATCGACCGTAGTGCGAGGAAGATGGCGACCATCTACCATGATAATTTGATTGAGTACTGGCTCTTCGGGCAGAGGGAGAAGATGGTGATGATGAACGAGCCGGATGTGATGATATTGAATAATCATGTGTACGATGATTACGATAATGACTGGATGGACTATTGCGTGATGAAACAGGTCGGGAATTATATGATGTACGTGTTGAGCGATAGTTATAACTATTATTCGATGGATTTTTCAAACCGTAATCACTTTCGTAATCATTATCATGCGAAGAATGTTGACTAAATCATATATATATATAGTTCTGCATGTTTGTTGTTTTCATAATATGGAAATAAAAGTTCTCCTACCGATAATTTTTGTGTAATAACCGTTCTTCATAATGATTTCGAGCGTTTAAATCATGATTATTATGTCGATCACGGTATCGGCCGCGATAACCACCACGAGAGCGTTCCATATCAGCAAATACTCACAAACAAAATATGGTGCCACCGATCACTGAGTATGACGATCAACAAGTGCATTTATTTGCATATATATATGCATATATCTGGAACAGATGTATCAATAGAAGACCTACACTTCGTTCTGTTTTTTTACTGATATTGATGTAGATAAAGGAAAATATGCGTAGTTATGTTCGAATGGGTAAATAGCTGTCTTGAGGAGTTTAGTTATTCATAGGGTAAATCGATCTGATGGTGATCAATATAGACAGGCGTTGAGTAATGCATTCGGGCTATTTTCGCAGAATCGAAGAATAATATTCGGAGCTGCTATTGATGTATTTATTCGACATTTCAGTCTAAATAGAACGTAGGTTTTGTTATTTGGTAGAAGTAACTTCTTCAATTTATGCAATTGTATGCAATATTTTGTCGCATTAATGAGAATAACAATTGATTTTTCTATTTCAATGAAAAATGAGTTTGTTCTCGCGAAAAAATATCCTTCTTCTGCTTCCATCTAAGTATAAATATGAAAAGCGGGACAAACTCGCTACTTCTCTCTGTCGAACTTCAACAAAAAATCGAACATTTCACGAAAAATGTTGCTTTTCCAATAAAACAAAAGAATTGAGTGTGTTTTCTTCACACACCGTGCTCGAATTATGTTTTTTTTTAATGTTAATATATTTTTCTCTCAGTAAAAGACAATAATAGATTAGATAGAGAACCAAAGAAAGGAACAAAGATGAAGAAGAATAAGAGCAAGAAAATGACATTCTGTTTGAATTGGTTGTTCGTAATTTCAAGGATACACACGTTTTGATGGCTTGTATATACACAAAAAAAGAATAGATTTGTATGGAAAAAGAAATTTGTGTTTTTTATAAAAACAGAATTCGTGTTACAAAGGTACAGACAACAAAAGAAGACGATGTTTTATATCTGGCACACAGAAAGAACAACACAAAACTAGAGACTCTGCTTGCTAAAAGAAAAAGAAGAAGTAGATTTGAGTGTGTTGAGTTTTCGATTTGAATTAAGCATAAATTTTCGCTATTGAATCTGCTCCAACACTGGCCATATAGGGTTTTGATGAGTGAAATGCAACGTCATGTATAGATTCATCATCTTTCTTCTGATGGACTGTTAGTTCTTGAATACAGTTTTTGGTTTCGAGATTCCACAAACGTATCGAACGATCGTGACCTTCAAACAAAATAAGAAAAATAATTTCAATATGAATAAGAAGTCTCCTCTGAGAAAACGATGCGTACTGCTGGAGAGTAGTGTAGATTGCTGTGGATCAATTGCTAATGATGTGACGGTATCAAGATGAGCTACCATTGAATGTATTATTCGACCTATACGGAAAGAAAAGCATTTAGTCTTTATAGTTAATAAAAGTAATTATCTCTTACCAGAATTACTATCAAAATATCGTATTTTGCCATCATCATGTGCACTTATAATAATTGCTTGTGATGGATGGCTTATAATTCTATTTATTCGATAGTTTGGATCTGATGTTGGATTATCATTAACAAATTGTGTGATGATTTTGCCAGTTTCTGTGTCATACATAACTGTTTGAAGGGAATCATATGTGGCAATAAATCGATTCGTATCTTGCATGTACCAATCAATAGATATGGGTATGCCATCATCTAAAAGCGCAATTACTCATTATCAAAGTGTTCAAAGAGATAAAGAACGTACGAGTAAATGTTGATTGAAATGGTTGAGTTAAACTTGGATCCCACAATCGAATTGATCCATCGGATGAACACGAAAGCAATTTCTGACCGGATATGACTAATTGCCAAACAGCATCTGTATGACCTTCTAACACATTATTCAAGACATTTGAATCTGTTAAATAGATAGTATAGAGGAGTGTACAACTCAGTAATCAATATCTTTTTCATACCATAGGAATCATATGGATCAACATCAGAATTTGGAACATTCCATACGGATATAATGGAATCAAGGCCACCGCTATAGAACTGTTCTCCGGATGGATTCATTGCCACACACAGAACAGCGCCACTAGAGAAATTCAATCAATTTAATGATCGTTTTTTCTCATTAACTTACGTGTGCCGCCGAAAGGTATAGATCGGTTCCAAATCTTGTGATGTAGCTGGTGTTGTCCTGAAACAAAAAAGCATTCAATTCTTCACATAAATCATTCCGTCATTCGACTTACTTTCTCAGCACAGCAGCTTTCTCTAGATTCCATAATTTCAGTGTTCGATCTTCGGAACCAGTGACTACAACTGATTCGACGGGATGGAAAGCGACACAACGCACTCCATCCAAATGACTGAATAGAGAGAGAGAGAGAGAAAATTTGCGTCATTGTTTAATCCATAGAAGATCACACATTACCTTCGTAAGACATATTTTACATTCCATGTTTTTCGAAAATCCGATGATTCATTTGTATTATTCTAATATGGAAAGGAACAGTTAGTAATCGAATGGAAGAAAATCGAAAATGAACTTTACCTCATCTTGAGCTTCATTATCATTTGAAACTGTCACACGTGCTAATTCATCGAGACCTTCGACCGCAGTGTCTCCGATGAAATTCTTACTATTTCGGAACATCATTGTATCAACCATTTCACGATTCACTATGGAACCAAAACAAGAGGAGAACAACAATAATAATAAATATCGAGTTTTCATCTAGAACATACTTTGTTCATCTTCCGTGAATGTTCGTTGATCAGAAGAAACATCATTATTTCCATTATTAAGTAAATTGGTTCGATTGGACGAAGAAACTTGCTGTTGTTTACCGTGACGATCACGTTTATATTCTTCTTTTAATCGATTAAATCGAGATTGATCAACATTCCATTCACTACTATCTGTTTCTATGAAAAATAAATTCGATGTTAAAGATAGATTTAATCGAAACAAAACGTCAGCTTTCTTACCATTTGATGTGATTTCATTGATATTTGTAGTAGCAGCAGCATCTCCACTGAGAAAATCGAATTCATGCAATGCAGCTTCTTCACTGTCGAGATCATTGAGCGTATCAAGACCAGAGTTATGATTTGTTGAGTTTCCGTTGTTCGGCTTAGGTATGATTCGACTCGTATCAATATCGTCGTCGCTAAACGAAGGAAAATTTTAAATATTCCATTTGTATATTCATTAATGAATACCTTGAATCTTCCTCAGCTTGATCTTCTTTGAGAAAAACAAGTGAAGCAAGGACTGATTTACTTAAATCACTTGTCGCATTCTTGATGATATTTGGAATCATTCTAAACATGTTCTCTCGTTATTTTCTTCATGAATTATTCACAAGCACTTCACCGTTTCGTTTCACTTATAGGTTTAACGTCGCCGTTGAATCCCATATTATTATTATTGTTATTATTATTGTTATTATTTCCATTGATGTTTGTTTCACTCTTAATTCCAAGTAATTTCTTAACAGCTGTTGAACGAATGTCAATGATCGTATCGACATAACCGATCTCTTTTAGATATCTAATTGAATCATTGTATGCATTAAACAGCATCGTCTCCATTCAACCAACTTACTGTCGAAGTAATTGACGACCTTGTTTGAAGGAAACACTACTACCACCGAAAGCTAAATTAGGATCTTCCTTATTATCATCTAATCATGAGAAGAATGGATAGTGAGATATTTTTCGGCAGCGCATTTTCACTAACCGTCATCAAAGTTTGGTGCTTCATTCGATGTTGATTTTTGTTCTTCTAATGGAATATTTTCACTGCCATACTTTAATTTATTAAACTTCAATCTAAATGATACATAGATATCTCAAGAGACGTTCGGCGTGTTTTGATTCTTCCGGAAAATGGGAATACTCTATTCTCTAGTGATGAAAGTCATGAATTAGCGCAACGATTAATTATTCACCTTTCTTGTTTCAATGCATATTCAAGCATTTTGATACGTCTGACGAGTGCATTTTTCAGGTTTTCTTGTCCTTGTCTTTCGCCCTGAAGAAAAGCAATACGTGCCTAGAACAACGAAATAAGTCATTCATGGCTTGCTGTGAAAAATAGCTATTCGTTTTACTTGAAATTCAGCTCGTTCAGTTTCCCATTGTTGCCGTTCGATTTCGAATCTAGTCCATTCGTGTTGGAGAAAATGAAGGATGCCAGGTACTGTATATAAGGGACGTTGAGGCTCGACGTTGGCCATAGTCGACGGACCTGTTTGGGAATCTGTTTGATAAGTTAGTTGTGTATCACTACCATCCATTGGAGTTCATATCGATGTAAAGATTCAACAGAAAATGAAAAAATATATATATGTATCTATATAGAACCGAATCTGAAATAATAACAAACATCAAGAGAATTCGTTCGACATTTTATTCAATATTGAAAACTTCGATAGTTTTGAATTTCATCAACTATTTTTTGACATTCATCATCATCGAGTTTGCTGTCTAAAGATGGAATTAGTGTTTTCGCCTCCGCTGCTAGTTGTGGACAAAGATTAGCAAGTAAAGCAGCTTCGAATTTATGTAAAACAGGCGCAGAACTTGATGTTGCCATACCATTCGTTTGATCTTTGGGGAAGAGTAAATTTCTCACCGCGCTGATTGCTTCTTTTGTTTTAAATTTACTGAATCGTTCACAGTATGCAACAATATCATTGAATGCTTCGGATGACGTGAGTTCGTCATCATCATCGTCTATATCTTCACTGTTTTGCTGCTTTCGACGTTCTTCGAGCAATAACAAAACTTCCGAGATCATCATCGGTTCAGCTTTATCGAATTCTTTTGGAAATTTTAATTGAGCAGCATCGTCGTCATCCTATATACAAGCAAAAACGAGACATTTTCTTCGGAAAAGTCTGTCACGATCAATTTACTTGATTCACATTTGCCATTGTTTGATATTAATTTTGAAGTTCCAAATGAAAGTTCAACCGGCAAACAATAAACAAATAAACAATAAGAGTAGAAGAGAAAGAAGAAGAAAAGGATTTCTTGCTTCAAACGTGGGTATTATTAGGAATAATGATCGATGACAACTAATCAAAATTTCAAAAATCATATGCAACTTTTCCTTTTATATCATCAAAAACAAAAAACATTTTATTACGGGAAAAAACAAATTGGTTTTCCTTCTCGACGAAAACATTTGCCGCGACATCTATTCAAAAATCAACGGTAGATAGCGACATCTTCCCGCACATTCAACATAGATAAGCAACAATGACTTTGCAAAGTTCTTTCCGGAAAGTATGAGATATAAGAAAAACAAGAAATGGGACAGCATTTGATAGATCGATGAGAAAGTCAGAGGTCATGAATGTCAGAAATTTTTCCATGGCTATTCGATCATTGGATTTTACTTCTTCTGTGATTGAAGATAAAGTATTGTATACCAAATGAATTGGATGTAAAATTGTAAGGGATATATAAACAATAATTTGAATTAATAGCATTGTGCTTAACTGACGATCGCAACGATGAAAACCGTGGAGATTTTTATTTTGATCACCTTTCTGTTTAGGATTTGATTTCCGGACAATTGGACGAACAATACGATGTCTTTTTCGTAAATTTTGATAGATCAAAACACTGAATGCAATCATCAGAGGAAATGGAAGAATGGCGAAAATAAAGCAAACATAAAACGAGTGATAGAGAGTAACGACTGTCGACTGCATTCTGCATTGATCATGGTGAATACTTGAAAATATAGGAATGTAAACTGGAATAATCATCCAAACGATCGGTACGAGAGCAATAATTCGCAGAGTCATTTTTTGACGGAAGAGATTACGTATTCGAGTGTGTCTTGATGAGTAAATATAACAACTTATACAAGCAATTATTAAGTAAGTTCGTGAGGTACCAAGTAATACATGACGAAGATACAAGCAAAGCTTGCAAAAGACGAGATTAGCGTTTTCGAGTGCATGATCATGCAAAGAATTAACTAATAGAACTATATCATAGATTAAAAATAGTGTGCTAGTAACCGAAGTTGCAACGAAGAAAGTAGAACAAAGACTAGCGGATAACTTTTTACGAAGAAACACGATACAGTTGAGAGCATGTCCAATAATACCAATACTAAGAAAGACAATCAACGCGGCAGTAAGAAATCTTTGGGTGTTATCCAGATTGCTGCTTATAGACGACATGTATCTACGTTGGAATGCGAGAGACAATATGAAGTTATGAATTTTTTGTTGATTAAGTATGACAATGAGCGCCGATGAAAAGTATGTCATAAAATAATAAAAGAAGTTCTACAGCATATAGAATAATGAAAGCAATTGACATGGAATGAATAAGCAGATTGATGAACCCCGTGAGTATCGCCAGCGTTCTTTTAAAGCATTTTCGATATTTTGCTGTCAAGAATAAAACACAAAGTGCAAAAGTACGCTTTTCAATTTAATAAATTCTTTATGTCGCCTACTACTGTTGCACACAGTTTCTTTTTACCTTCTAATAAACACCGGAAATTTGTCTATATAGTAAATTATAGACATTCGAATTAGAAGACTTGAGGACAACAATGTGTTCGTAATCGTTTAGCAGTGTCGCTGCGATCAATCGTCATCGATACTTGCCTTTGACTAGGAATCTTTTGTAATTGATGAAAACGAGATGTCTAGATCTATTTTGTTGAAAATATATTCACTTTTATTCTGTTTCTGACGCGCATGCGCTTTCTTTTTCAGAGTTAAAAAAACGAACGAAGAGAAATGAGAAAGAGAAACAAACGAAAAGAGAAGAAAAAATGCAGTTATGCTAGTAATAATGATAAACACACGAGAAAGAAAAGCCACAATGAAAAAAACAGGCTAACATGGTTTATCATCATCAGAAATACTTTTCATTTTGAACTGACCCGTCTATTTCGATCGTGTAAGCAAGATCAAACACAAATATACATAAGAAAAGAGAGAGATACATCGAAGTACATACATATTATAGACAATAAGAGCCAGTCTGCCATGAGTTTTGATGAGACATACGAACGTGAACATTGCTGCTGATGTAGATTTTTTCAAAGTTAGAAGGGAGGAAAGAAAATAAAAGAAGATGAACGTACAGATTTTTACAAGACAGAAATAAATAATAAGATGAAAAAGAATCTGTTGCTATTGAATGTAATGCTGAGATGCTTTGCTCATGTTTCTCATCTAAAAATTGCCTATTCTGCACATATACAAGAACAAATAGATTTGATCCGGGTGTAAACACACTCTGCCAAGCAGGTCATAGTGGACAAGGAATTTCCCATGAATCAGATCGGAATCATCGGCAGTGAACCGGATCGGTTCACCCTTGAAACAAAAGAAGAAGAAGAAAAAAGAAAGAAAGAGAAAAGAGCTACATAGACACACTGTTAAAACAGAAGAAATGAAAAAGTGAACAAGGACTAGTGATCGATGTTTAAGATCGAGGATGATGATGCTGCTGTTGCATTGATTTATTCTGTTGAACTGGTGATGGTGAGATTCGTTGATTCAAACTACTATTAACAACCGATGGAGAGTTCGGACGACGTGATGATGTTGGCGTCATCTTCGATGACACGTTACCACCGACATTCTTAATAACAACATTAGGCGAAACATTCTCCATTGGTTCATCGTCTTCCAAATCATCACTATTAGAACCAGCATCATCGTTTTCCTACAACACACAAGTCATTTTTAAATGCAGAAGGATAGATATGAAGAGACTAACCACCATTTCAGGATATAATTCAACAGCTTTGTCAAGCAATGATCGAGCACTTTGAGTTCGTTCGATGAAACATCTATTCAAACAAAGTAAATAAAAGAAATAAATTTTATTATTGGTATTTTTTACCCTTGTGACATATCATTGCTGGTAACAGGTCCTTGAGATGCATAATAGGGATAATTTGTTTGTATATTATTATATGATCGCTAGAAATAGACATGAACTAATATGCAGAAAGACGAAAAATGATTTCTCTTACGTCTAATTGTTCATGCAACCAACGTACAGCTTGTGACCAACGTTGTTTCATATCTGCATCAGTTTTTAATATATGATTAGCTTTTTGACAACTAAACATAGATAGAAGTAAGAGAAATTCTATGATGAATACGACAATGAATTTACTTTGAAAATAATTGTACGAGAGTTTTGATGCAATGATATGCTTTTTTCTGCTGTGTTGATTTCGATTTGACGAACATATCAAATAAATTTTGCGGAGTCGATTCATAACCACAACTTGTTGTCGGACTTGTTCCTGACGCATTCGGTGTATTTGACATTGGAACGCCTTTGAGTGCATAAAGTAATCGAACTTCTTGCCAAGAATCCTCCGTGATCAAAACTGTATAAAGTACATCGAGATGAGCACGAAAATCGTATGTATGATACATTGACAGCTAGGAGGAGAACGATTGAATTGAAGGATTAGGAAATAAATGCACTTACTAGAGTGATGATTTCATTGAGTACGACAGATGTTACTTCAGGATTTTCCCAAACGAGAAAACGAAGCAGACGAAGCGATTCTTCACAAGAACCAGAATTTTCGATGATCTTTTTGAGAAATATATCTCGTTTGTAGATTATATCAGCCATTTGTTGTGGCATGGGACAGATTGGATCATTGTCTTGTGTATAATATGGATTGGGCAAGAGTGCAGCATCGGACTAGATTACAAATGAGAACAATGAATTCGAATGGAAAGAAAGGCACGTTATTTACTTGTCGTGATCTACAATGGCTAGAAACATCGAAACAACGAATTAATGTTGAAAGTATCACAAATAGTTTAGCTGGTTCGCCATAACGAGGTAATGTTGAACATGATGATGAGGAACTATCATCATTGGCAAGATTTACAAATAATGTTGGAACATTAAGACGTATTAATTGTTCACACTTAGAGAAAAGAATACATAGAAATTCGATGTCAATCGATTTTCACATGTCAACTTACTTCATGACGACCGATAGATGAATAATTAACAAAGAATTGAAAGTATTGCGTCAGCATTTTGACATTGTCCGGCATTTCCTTTTTAAGTAATCGTAAGACGTGATTAAGTATCGATTCTTCTACAGTTAAATAAGTCTTAATATCATCTATTGATACAGAGAAGAAAATAAATTCTTCGTATTTTATCAATAATTGAGCAAACCTGTGCTAATGTCTGTTGTTTGTTCATCTTGTCGAGAGTGACTAGCCAAAGCAACAAGCATTTTTCCAAATGCATTACGAATCTAGGTGAAATTATTCGATTAGATTGATCGTCATGGATAAAAATGAAAGAGTTTACTTCAGCAGATGTACAATCAATAAGATATTCTTGAAAACGACTTGGATGTTTAAATAGCACTTCTTCTGCGAGATAGTATCGAGCTTTTCTTGACCAACGAAGACAATGTATAATCAATTCAGTCCATTCGTTAGCAGGTCCACTAGAAAAGGAACATTGGAATAGTAAGGATATGTAGTAGATTCAACAAACCGCAAAGCTTTCTTCGTTCGCCAGCCAACTGAAAAAAGAAATTTTGTAGCGATTTGAACACTGACTAAAGCTAGTTCTTCGATCGTTTCAATCGTCTGAAATAGAGATTCGTAATCAAAATAGAAAAAAATATCAAGTGGAATTACATTAGTTAGAGTTAATTTATCTCCATGCGACTGTTGTTGTTGTTGTTGTTGCTGTTGAAAGAACGTGACTATAACTTGAACATTACTTTGAACAAGTCGTTTCATAAAATGAAAATATTCTGGACTGAAATGTATGCGATTGTGAAGGAATTTAATATTTTGTTTTCGAACACTGCGTTGAACTGATAGTGGCATTCGCTGAGTTTGATCATCTATTTGCGATTGAAAAATTAATATGAACATCAACAAAAATTATCAAATAAACCTACAGAGTTGTAATCGAGAAAGATTTTTTTCTAAACTATTCTCGTTTTCAATTTGTTCAGTAGTCATCTGTTCATAGAATAGAATGTAGGCATTCCACCATCGACGTTGACTGAAAAAGACGTGAAGATGCAATAGGATACAAATGACAAACCGTCTTCATACCGTTTCATCACTGGCTGATCGAATGATTGTGCTGGATAATCGCCACCAAAACATTGAGATCGAAGTTCTTCCTCATCATCCATTTTGCATTCGCTTACATCCGTATCATCAAATTTATACCAATGCAAAGAATCTGATGGATTTGATTCTTCTCTACAATGAATTGAAAAGCAAACGTCCGGCTCTCTCCTTTCTTTCTCTTTGGACTCAACAAACTTATGCTGTACGAATGAATAATAATGACCACCGTTTGCTTGTCCACTGTGTACAATAATACCAACAAGTTTATATCTTGTGCCTCCATTGTTTGATTTCGAATCGTCATCAGCACTTTCGTCAATCACCGACATGCCTAAAATGAAACTGATGGATGTATGGATGAACTTTTAGTGATATTTACCTTCAGCTTTTGCAAGACCGTGTACTGTGTACGGTTCCATATCTAATTCTCTGGGAAACTCGAAATAATCATTGAATTTTATCGGTGTTTCACGTTCCCAGTCATAATCGAATCGTTTAAGTTGAATAGCAAGAATGGGTGGTAACTTTTTAAAACAAGTTCGTTTTATTGTGTCCACCTACATCAGTCAATAACTCGATTTCCACCTCGAATGTTATCGTTTTCCTTTTTTTTACCTTTTTATTGCATTTCTCACAAAAATAAGCGTTAGGTCCATCGAGTAATTCTCCAATAACATACTGTTCAAGAGATTCTTTCAGATTTTGACTATGTCGAATATCTACACTTATCAATGTAAAATCTTCCTCACGTGAATAGCTGAAAAAGAGGGAATGATTGAAAAGATGTACAATCAATTTTATCAAAGTCAACTTACCGATGTGGACAATCTTTACATATCTTTTGATCAGCAAATGTTCCGCCTAATACTTGCGAACATATTTGCGGTAAATTTAGAGATTTTAATGCTTCATCAATACTATCAACAACAGTGTTCAAAAATTCGACTGCATCGTGTTGATCACGTAGATTCACCGGTTCTCCAGAAAATCTTTAAAAGAAAATTTCAGTTCAAACCTCCAACATTGGTCTCTTTTGCCATTGAACTCACTTAAATATTTTCCAAAAACCTCGGGGAATATAAAATTGTAATTTCGATTCAAGCAAATGTCCAAATATCCACTGTATATGACGAAAGATTTGAATATTATATTCATTTCGTTCGTTGGTAGTATTCTTCGGTGATGTTTCCGTCGTATTCGTTATTTCTTGCTGTTTCGTCGGTGATGTCATCGATTGACTATCTTTGAGAAAGAATTTTGTATCGGAGAACGAATCAAACTAAATATGAATCGCAAAATAGGTATATGCAAATGAATTAGTCAGCATACGTTATCTCGACGTTGATCATCATCGTCTGTTTCATCATCGCCATGGCCAGGTGGAATCTTCACTGATAACAAGGCCGTACGTAATGGACGAATCATAAACAATTGTTGAAAAACCGAATTCATATAACATGTTGCACCGCCGTTTTTCAAACCTACGAAGCTACGATTTGGACGTGGGCCAACAAGTGGCGCAAAGTCCCATTCGTTCAAACTGGAATCAGGGACTAAAGACGAATGACTTTGTCAAACATACACATCCGAATTCAAGAACATTTACCTGTGTAGAACAGATCAGTGATATATTTATCGATAAGCTTCAAATTTTCAATACAGTTCGTTCCTAACACAACTAGCAAGTCAAATGCTGCTAATGTTGACATGGGTGTTTGGCAAATAGCGACAGGTGGTTCTTTAAGTAGATCCAATTCATTATCTTCGTCATTATGTGCCGTTTCAGTGGTCACGATTGATTGTTTTGAAAGTCGTTTTCGTCGTAACAAACGAAAGTTATACAGTAAAGTAGATGCCGGAAAGAGATACTGTTCCACGATCTGTTGAATTAATGTTTGATCAATTCCATAGTAACGTTTCCGTTCGCTTGTTTGAAATTGCAGTAATTCTTTCGCAATATTGATATGTCCACGAAGTAAATGATCATCAACTGGTAATGAAATTCGTTTCAAGTATTGTATTTCATCGTCTAGTTGTTGATGAATGTTCGGAGGAGAAATACCTCGTGAATATGCATAGGATAACAAACGGCAGAGGAGAAGAAAGAAGTCGGATGATTGCGATGAATAATGTTTTAAATTTTCTGAGGATTTATTCAAGAATTGAAATTGTTTTTGAAGGATAAATTGAATTAAGTTTTCACATTGTCCTTGAGAGCAACGAGATGTGAGAAGAAAGATTTNCCATTCGACTTACCCCACATGCATGGACATCTTTAAGAATTTGTAAAATTTGTTTAAAAAAATCTCGCGCTAATCGTTCGTCTAATCCGCCTGAACGTTCACAAATAAAATCATATAGATCACAACAATGTTCAGGTCGTTCAAGTACAATAACAAGTTGATCATTATGTATAAAATATTCCAACATATGTATAACATTTTTCACTTTAGCTACACGACGTAATAGCACAACTTCCAATGGTAGTTTGCCATCAGGCTACAAAAGCAGAAGACCAGTTCGAAATTCGAATGTTTCCCACAAATCTTTATCTTACCGTATTGATTTCTGTCACGCGCTTTCTCGGTATCACTTTCAATGCTACAGGCATTCCATCTTTCTTCCGTACACCGGCGTAGACGTCGGCAAAACCGCCAGATGCAAGCTTATGAGCAATTAAATACCGTGCATGAAGTGGATCAACGAGTGCTAAAGAAATGGAAAAATCCCGAAATAGATACATATTATTCAGTTGCAATGAACAAGTGTTACACTCAATCTAATCTTATCACCGATGCAGAGAGTAAACGTAGTAAAACAAGGCATATGACACATCATCGAATGTTCTTTTGTCCTATGTAACTTAGCTTATTCATACTGGATGTCGTATTATACTAAGACGAAAAAGGACCTGTTATATACCAATGATATGTGTCTGTTCTGTATCGTTTTCAACTATATTGATGACAAGCTTATTAACAAAAGGAAGATATGAACGCAATAACCTATTTCTTGTTTTGTTTTCTATTGTGTACTACATTGCCTTTGACTACAAGTGATAGGATTATGAGGTATAACTTACTAGAACGCGGTTTCGTTTTGGCAATCGTATTTGACTGTTGTCGCTGTGTATGGATCGCTAATTGGGATGGTTGTGGTGGACGATGATGATGATGATGAGATGAGGGAGCAAGGACAAGAGTACTCATACTGATAAAAACTGAACGCTTGGTTGTTGTTGATTTAAAAGCTTCCTACGTTGCTTGTTGACCGTTTTAAAATAAGAGTAATAAAAATTCGACAAATGAAACGCTTATCTGAAATGTCAAAGACGAAAATGTTTATTTCATCAAGTAAAAACGAATAAGATGATGATGATGATGATGTGTGTGCGTGTATGTTTGTTGCGATAATGGGAGAGAAGAAAAAACGCACTATGCATTGTCTTTTTCCCCTTCTCCTTCTTCTTCTTTTCTTTTCTTTCTCGGTTCTGTCGCTTTCTCTCTTTTGTCTCTCTCCCTCTTCTTTTCTTCTTTTGTTGTGCGCACGCAATAGGAGGATATTCTCATCGAAAAAGAGACGAAGAAGAAGAAGAAGAAAAAAAAACGAGATATCTTTGTCCAACAAAAACACAATAACGACGATGCTGTTGCTATTTAACAACCGACACGATCTATACAACCAACGTTCGCGGAAAAAGAAAGGCAAAAGAAAAGAATACGCGCTCACGTCTATGAATGAATTGTGCGCACACAAGCGCAGCCAAAGGAAAGGAAAGGAAAGAAATGGCGTTATAAGTTGGCAAATCTCCAACATAAATGTGTAACTAGCGAATGCGCGCGCGCTCGCTGAGGGTTTTTTTCCTTTCTCTTTCTCATTTGGCTCAGGATCAAAAAGAAATTGGCGAATAACCTGTTGTTCTTTCTTTTGCGACAAGCAACGTCAGTGTCAAGAAAAAAGAATATACGCTTTTACGCATAGACGATATGGTCGGAAGAAAGAAAAAGAGAAGAAGATTCATCGTCAAACAATTGGTTTAATTAAAATAAAAGAAAGATGACGAAGAAACGAACGAACGAGCGAGCACAAACATCTTTGCCATCATTAGACTAATTCGCGTGTGATATAGAAGATGTCTAGGGCAAAATAAACAATCAGTTCTAGTAGGCGTAGGAGCAAAGAATATGCATACATATGTGTATACGCACAAATATATATCTGAATCGATAGATACGAATGTGGAGGAGGAGGAGGACGAGGAAGAAGAAGAAGATGACGATATAGCTTTATTCTTCTTCTATATCGATATAGATTCCAAATAAATAATCAATAAACAGACTGAAAAGGACACGTTGTTCGAATCGAAGTTTAAACTAATCAGACAAAGAACTGTCTAACAAGTGATGAATGATGTGTATGCTGTCTCTGTTATTCTTAGACGAAAAAAGAAATTTTCGTTTATCTTTCGACGAAATTTTGTTAAACAAAAACTGAAAATTCTTAACATAATATAAGCAAATAAACGCAAATGGAAAAAAATAACAAATTCGTTTCTTGCGTCGACAAATGGAAGAATAGAAGTGAAATATTTTTCTAATGAGAATGCATACATACTCTCACGTCAATACGAAGAAATAATTATTTGAAAAAGTAGAGCTATTTTCTTTAAATAGTGAGAAAAAATAGAGGAATGACCTATATAACCTGTCTAAACAAAATTGTCAACGCAAAAAAGTTCGAGATGTATTCCGTAATGTTGTTTTATGCAATCATGAATGAGAAACGTAGAAAGAGAAAGTAGGCTGATTTTAGTCGTATTCCCTCAAGTACATCGAGTTTCCATCGAAGGTAAAAGAATACTGAAAAAGACGAGTGAGAAAGGAAGTGTGAGGGTGAGTAATACTTTCCCTTTTTTTAACATTAAAACTAATCATTTAAGTATCATCTAATTGATTACAGCGAATAGAAGTATTGATAGAACGAAAAAGGTATATTTTTGGTAGTTAGGTACTTTCGTGACTGGAAGTTTGCAGCTTTATCGTAAAGGTAAAAAGATCGAAGAATACTCGTCTCGTACTTTTCCACTTTATCAGCGTGTCCATACCTTTTTAATTCGTTCCTTCCTCCCTACATCGATTTCAAGTAAGTTGTGAAAGTTCTCGGTCGATAAAGTGCGTAAATGATGACTCAAAAGAGGAACATGTATTCATACGCCAACACACGACGAAACGAATATTTTGTGTTATGATAGACGCAATCGATTCAGTCAAATGATAACAATAAATTTATTTAATTGCTTTCGTCAGAGAGAAAAGAAAAAAAGAGATGAATAGTTATACCAAGAACGAAATGGAGTTATCAGTAGGAGGTTTGGCAATCCTGATAAATAATCGGCCCATATTTGAATTAAAGATATAAGCCACGTAAAAAAAAGAAAGAAAGAAAGAAAGAAGGAGATATATAAATTGTCCTTACCATATGCACTCAAATCTGCACGTATATATTCGCCCTAAAATAAGGTATTATCAGTTAACAATGATGTATCAAACCTTGAAGGCGATGAATATACGGCAGCCGGCGCATATATACACATGCTATCGATTTAGTGGCAGAGTAATACCGAAGAACAGGAGTGAAAGAGTCAAAATGAGCATTACCGTATTATAAAACGACGATGACGGCGTTTTTAAAAGCGAACAATCACACTCGATATATACACATACAAATACGCATTGTTACTTACCTGAGTATTTTATTCAGCATATGTGTTTAATAATAGACATACGGACAGGAACAAAGAAAGAATGAGGTACTCATGTACTTTTCGGGAAGAAAGAGAAAAACGTAAATGATGATGACGACCGTATGGCTTCCAGTATCATATATAAATCGACTTCTAAATTAGATGACATCGTTAAATGCTAACTGAAAAATATCGAACGATTCGCTTCTTTCCTATTTCCTCTATTCCCACGTTCACACGCGATTAACACCTAAGTGAGATCAAGAATATCACTGGCTGAGAATTGCATCAACACTTCGAATCTCTCATAGAAATGTAAAATCTCGACATCTGAGACAATAGACAAGTGTTTGATCGGATAACTTTGATGGCAGACAATGTTTATATAAATGTGAATAACATTGATTTAAAGATAGGAGAACTCTTATCTGATGCAGTTGAAAACACATCTAAATATGCGCTAAGATGAAACTTGATCTTGTCTTATGAACAAATGTGATTGACACACAACAGATGGATAGAAAAAAAAGTCGTTGTCCAACATCGAGAATCGACATTTCATTGATCAAATTTTGTTCGATGTTATTTGATAACCATCACACATTTCGATGAAAACATGCGTTGTAGATTAGAAATAGATGGCACTTAACACCAATGTCCTTGGGAAAAGTACCTGAGTGAATGAGAACTTCACCAAAAGCGACGTGTTTGTAATGACATATGTCACAGGAAAGATTGTCATCTGGAAAAATCCCTTCTTCATCAATGTTAGTGTTCATTCGAGTAAAAAATCACTGCGCAAAAATCTTTTTTTGGTATTCATGTATGAAATTTCATTGGAAAAAAGCATACGGAAAATCATGATTTTTCAAGCAGAACCACCAACATTTGATATAATTCAATTTATTTACAGAAATCTCTTAGACTAATCATCACCGTCGAAGCCGCTCTCGTCCATGAATGAAAGTAATTGTGTTTTAGTCTTCTTCTTCTCAATGGATTTGTCTTGACTAGTGTCTTTCGTTGCATTTGTTTCTGAACTTTTGCGTTTTGTTGATTTATTCGATGCCATATCGACGATGTCCGATTTGTTTGCCGAGCTCTCACTTTCATTAGATTTTTCCTTCGGCTTACGAAAAAGTAGTCGACCAGTCGAATCGGTGCACTTTTTGTCTTCTTCCGCTGTAATTAAACAAAAGAAAAATTCACATTAAAAAACATGAAAAGTAAATCAGAATTATATTGTATAGAAGTTTTCTGTCTTCTTTTTATATACCCATGAAGGTTGCCTTTCTTGAGTGCATTTTCAAGTGCAGATCATAAGAACTCACAAACTTGGTTAAATTCTTTTCTTTCTCGTACAATAAAACTTAAATAGGTCAATCCGATAAGCGTCGCACTATTATTATTGCACAGTTTTAGTCAAATGAAGTCATCATCGAGATGTTGGTATTTGAAGCACAAATAATGTTGAATACTTTGATGTAACTGAAATTATAATGTAGGCAGGGAAATATCTGTTGAAAACTATTCTAACTATAGTTGATATGCTTGAGTTGAAATCATGAGTTTACGATGAAATCAGGCGTGTGCACTTATTCTTGTTGAAACTCACTTCAAGCGAGAAAACATGAGTTTTACTCTCTAACTCGAGCAATTTCAAGTATTCATTGTTGGTTTGAAGGAAATAATTAACTTTCTGTATTTACCTTCCTTTGCTCTGGCCAATTCCAGTTCCACTTCTTCTTTACTCAGATCGTTCACATTCAACTGCACGATTTGAGGTTTTTCATCGTCTTTTCGATCATCTCCAGTACGCTCGTTGACCTCAGTAATTATTTGTTGACGCTATATACACAAGTAGATCGAAAGCTCATAGAAACTCAAAAGACTACTTTATCATCTGTCGTCGTTGGTGCTTGGTAACCAGTGCGTTCTTTAAATTGTCGAATAAAAGCAGGTTCATCACCTGCGTTATACAAAATCTTGCCTTGTCTGCCGCTACCACCACCACCACCACCACCGCGGCCGCCGCCAGCTGTTCCACCGTACGATTTTTGTCTACCGCCATGTCTATTGTGTCTCGACATGATTTACAATCGAAAATAAAGAGAAAGAAATTAAATATAGAAATACACCGTCGTCTGTAAATGACAATTGACTGATTTATGTGAGGTTTTTGAATGCAACCGAATGGATTTAGTTGCACTGCTGATAGAAATGGAATCTTTTCGTGAACTAATTTTTTTAGGAAAAAACAAAAGCTGTACAGTGTACATGAACAATAGACGAAAATAAAGAGCGAAACTGTGTATGTATTATGGAGATAGTGTTGGAAATATTTGACATAGGCTAATATCGTCTTTTGCTTGTGTCAAATTTGTCGAACAAACATGATTTTGGAAGCGAAATAAAAAGGAAAATTGATCTATTTATTTATTGTCTCGTTGATCGTTTGGATGGAATGAGTTCATAATCATCGTAATTGGAATTTGGACGTTTTAAATTCGGACGCGCACGATTCGATGGATAATAGTCTCTTACGAGACTATCTTGATGATCCATGGATGATGAATGTTCGTAATCTTTCAAATCCGTTCCGAAACGGTAATTCATATCCGGTGAATATTGCTCACGAAGAGTATGCGGAGAAGATGAAGACATAGACATATTAGATGAACTTCGATATAGATTATGACGAGATAAAGATGATGAAGTTACACTGTCACGCGAGGAGACGTAGTATCGATTTGCTGGAAATAAAAACAGTCAATGCTTCATTTCATCGATAGTAATGACTCAGGTGTTACTTACGTGGCATGTCATACCGTTCGAAATGTGTATTATTTCGATGAATGTCAGCATAGGAATCAGAACGCACAACAAACGGAGGAGGTAATGAACGAGGTGGTGGAGATCGGCGGTGATTATGTCTGTAAATTTCATGACTCGAATCTCGAGGCCTGTGATCTAATGATCGATCATCGTTCCGATAGGAAGACATAATTGATGGAGAGTGACTTTGACTAAAAATATAACTGATTATTCGAATATTTAATTATACGAGGAACAAACCGGTAACAAAGTGCTGTTGATGATGGGTCATTGGAATATGCTGATTGTTCATCAAACATTGATGAATGTGCATTCCACTGATTCGATAATCGACTGTAGTGCGAGGAAGATGGCGACCGTTTATCATGGTAATTTGATTGAGTATTGGTTATTCGAGAAAAGGGAGAAGGTGGTGATGATGAACGAGCCGGATGTGATGATATTGAATAATCGTGTGTACGATGATGACGATAATGACTGGATGGGCTATTGCGTGATGAAACAGGTCGAGAATTTAAGGATGTACGTGTTGAGCGATAGTTATAACTATTATTCGATGGATTTTTCAAATCGTAATTGCCTTCGTAATCATTATCATGTGAAGAATGTTGACTAAATCATTTATATAGCTTTACATGTTTGTTTTTTTTTTCCATAATATGAAAATAAAAGTTCTCCTACCGATAATTTTTGTGCAATAATCGTTCGTCATAATGATTTCGAGCGTTTAAATCATGATTATTATGTCGATCACGATATCGGCCACGATAACCACCACGAGAGCGTTCCATATCCGCAAATACTCACAAACGAAGTATGGTACTACCGATCATTCAATATGACAATCAACAAGTGCATCTATTTGCATATATGCATATATCTGGAACAGATGTATCAGTAGAAGACCTACACTTCGTTCTGTTTTTTATTATTATTGATGTAGATAAAGGAAAATATGCGTAGATATGTACGAATGGGTAAATAGCTGTCTCGTGGAGTTTAGTTATTCAGAGGGCAAATCGATCTGATGGTGATCAACATAGACGGGTGTTGAGTCATGTATTCGGGCCATTTTCGCAGGATCGAAGAATAATATTCGGAGCTGCTATTGGCGCATTCATTTGACATTTCAGTCCAGATAGAACGTAGGTTTTGTTATTTGGTGGAAATAATTTCTTCAGTTTATGCAATTATTTGCAATATTTTCTCGCATTGATGAGAATAACGATTGATTTTTCTATTTCAATGCAAAATGAGCTTGTTCGCGCGAAAAAATATCTCTCTTCTGCTTGCATTTAAGTATAAATATAAAAACTGGGACAAACTCGCTACTTCTCTCTGTCAAACTTCAACAAAAATCGATCATTTCATAAAAAACGCTGCTTTTCCAATAAAACAAAAGAATTGAGTGTGTTTTCTTCACACACCGTGCTCGAATTATGTTTTTTTTTAATGTTAATATATTTTTCTCTCAGTAAAAGACAATGATAGATTAGATAGAGAACCAAAGAAAGGAACAAAGATGAAGAAGAATAAGAGCAAGAAAATGACATTCTGTTTGAATTGGTTGTTCGTAATTCCAAGGATGCACACGTTTTGATGGCTTGTATATACACAAAAAAAGAATAGATTTGTATGGAAAAAGAAATTTGTGTTTTTTATAAAAACAGAATTCGTGTTACAAAGGTACAGACAACAAAAGAAGACGATGTTTTATATCTGGCACACAGAAAGAACAACACAAAACTAGAGACTCTGCTTGCTAAAAGAAAAAGAAGAAGTAGATTTGAGTGTGTTGAGTTTTCGATTTGAATTAAGCATAAATTTTCGCTATTGAATCTGCTCCAACACTGGCCATATAGGGCTTTGATGGATGAAATGCAACGTCATGTATAGATTCATCATCTTTCTTCTGATGGGCTGTTAGTTCTTGAATGCAGTTTTTTGTTTCGAGATTCCACAAACGTATCGAACGATCGTGACCTTCAAGCAGAATAAGAAAAATAGTTTGAATGTGAACAAAAATTCTTCTCTGAGAAAACGATGCGTACTGCTGGAGAGTAATGTAGATTGCTGTGGATCAATTGTTAATGATGTGACGGTATCAAGATGAGCTACCATTGAATGTATTATTCGACCTATATAGAAAGAAAAGGATCAATCTTTACAATTAATAGAGGCTTTTATCTCCTACCAGAATTACTATCAAAATATCGTATTTTGCTATCATCATGTGCACTTATAATAATTGCTTGTGATGGATGGCTTATGATTCTATTTATTCGATAGTTTGGATCTGATGTTGGATTATCATTAACAAATTGTGTGATGATTTTGCCGGTTTCTGTGTCATACATAACTGTCTGGAAGGAATCATATGTGGCTATGAATCGATTCGTATCTTGCATGTACCAATCAATAGATATGGGTATGCCATCATCTAAAAGCGCAATTACTCATTACCAAAGTGTTCACAGAGATAACGAACGTACGAGTAAATGTTGATTGAAATGGTTGAGTTAAACTTGGATCCCACAATCGAATTGATCCATCGGATGAACACGAAAGCAATTTTTGACCGGATATGACTAATTGCCAAACAGCATCTGTATGACCTTCTAGCACATTATTCAAGACATTTGAATCTATTAAATAGATAGTATAGAGAAGTATACAACTCAATAATCAATATCTTTTTCATACCATAGGAATCATATGGATCAACATCAGAATTTGGAATATTCCATACGGATATAATGGAATCAAGGCCACCGCTATAGAACTGTTCTCCGGATGGATTCATTGCCACACACAGAACAGCGCCACTAGAGAAATTCAATCAATATAATGATCTTTTTTCCTCATTAACTTACGTGTGCCGCCGAAAAGTATAGATTGGCTCCAAATCCTGTGATGTAGCTGGTGTCCTGAAACAAAAAGCATTCAGTTCTTCACATAAATCATTCCATCATTTCGACCTACTTTCTCAGCACAGCAGCTTTCTCTAGATTCCATAATTTCAGTGTTCGATCTTCGGAACCAGTGACTACAACTGATTCGATGGGATGGAAAGCGACGCAACGCACTCCATCCAAATGACTGAATAAAGAAAATTTGTGTCATTGCTTAAGCCATAGAAAATCATGCATTACCTTCGTAAGACATATTTGACATTCCATGTTTTTCGAAAATCGGATGATTCATTTGTATTATTCTAACACGGAAAGGAACAGTTAATAATCGAATGGAAGAAAATCGAAAATGAACTTTACCTCATCTTGAGCTTCATTATCATTTGAAACTGTCACACGTGCTAATTCATCGAGACCTTCGACCGCAGTGTCTCCGATGAAATTTTTACTATTTCGGAACATCATTGTATCAACCATTTCACGATTTACTGTTGAACCAAAACAAGAGGAGGAGAACAACAACAACAATAAATATCGAGTTTTCATCAAGATCATACTTTGTTCATTTTCCGTGAATGCTCGTTGATCAGAAGATACATCATTATTTCCATTATTAAGTAAATTGGTTCGATTGGACGAAGAAACTTGCTGTTGTTTACCGTGACGATCACGTTTATATTCTTCTTTTAATCGATTAAATCGAGATTGATCAACGTCCCATTCACTACTATCTGTGTCTATGAAAAACAAATTCGATGTCAAAGATAATTTTAATCGAAACAAAACGTCAGCTTTGTTACCATTTGATTTGATTTCATTGATATTTGTAGTAGCAGCAGCATCTCCACTGAGAAAATCGAATTCATGCAATGCGGCTTCTTCACTGTCGAGATCATTGAGCGCATCAAGGCCAGAGTTATGATTTGTTGAGTTTCCGTTGTTCGGCTTAGGTATGATTCGACTCGTATCAATATCGTCATCGCTAAACGAAGGGAAATTTGAAATATTTCGTTTGTACATTCATTAATGAATACCTTGAATCTTCCTCAGGTTGATCTTCTTTGAGAAAAACAAGTGAAGCAAGAACTGATTTACTCATATCACTTGTCGCATTCTTGATAATATTTGGAATCATTCTAAACATGTTCTTTCATTATTTTCTTCAGGAATTATTCACAATCACTTCACCGTTTTCCTTCATTTATAGGCTTAACATCGCCGTTGAATCCCATATTATTATTATTGTTATTATTATTATTATTATTTCCATTGATGTTTGTTTCACTCTTAATTCCAAGTAATTTCTTAACAGCTGTTGAACGAATGTCAATGATCGTATCGACATAACCGATCTCTTTTAGATATCTAATTGAATCATCGTGTACATTAAACAGCATCATCTCCATTCAACCAACTTACTGTCGAAGTAATTGACGACCTTGTTTGAAGGAAACACTACTACCACCGAAAGCTAAATTAGGGTCTTCCTTATTATCATCTAATCGTACGAAAAACGAATAGTGAGATGTTTTTCGGCAACGCATTTTCACTAACCGTCATCAAAGTTTGGTGCTTCAATCGATGCTGATTTTTGTTCTTCTAATGGAATATTTTCACTGCCATACTTTAATTTATTAAACTTCAATCTAAATGATACATCGATATCTCAAGAGACGTTCGGCGTACTTTGATTACTCGGAAAAATGGGAATTCTCTATTCTCTAGTGATGAAAGTTATGAATTAGCGCAACGATTAATTATTCACCTTTCTTGTTTTAATGCGTATTCAAGCATCTTGATACGTCTGACGAGTGCGTTTTTCAGGTTTTCTTGTCCTTGTCTTTCGCCCTGAAGAAAAGCAATACGTGCCTAGAACAACGAAATAAATCATTGACGGCTTGCTGTGAAAAATCGCTGTTCGTTTTACTTGAAATTCAGCTCGTTCAGTTTCCCATTGTTGCCGTTCGATTTCAAATCTAGTCCATTCATGTTGGAGAAAATGAAGAATGCCAGGTACTGTATATAGTGGACGTTGAGACTCGACGTTGGCCATAGTC
This sequence comes from Adineta ricciae, assembly GCA_905250025.1. Classification (NCBI taxonomy): domain Eukaryota; kingdom Metazoa; phylum Rotifera; class Eurotatoria; order Adinetida; family Adinetidae; genus Adineta; species Adineta ricciae. The sequence continues at coordinate 34,624 of CAJNOJ010000307.1, read as the reverse complement.
GACGGACCTGTTTGGGAATCTGTTTGATAAGTTAATTGTGTATCACTACCGTCCATTGAAGTTCATATCGGTGTAAAGATTCAACAGAAAGTGAAAAAAATAAATATTTATCTATATAGAACCGAATCTGAAATAATAACAAGCATGAAGAGAATTCGTTCGACATTTTATTCAATATTGAAAACTTCGATAGTTTTGAATTTCATCAACTATTTTTTGACATTCATCATCATCGAGTTTGCTGTCTAAAGATGGAATTAGTGTTTTCGCTTCCGCTGCCAGTTGTGGACAAAGATTAGCAAGTAAAGCAGCTTCGAATTTATGTAAAACAGGCGTAGAACTTGATGTTGCCATACCATTCGTTTGATCTTTGGGGAAGAGTAAATTCCTCACCGCGCTGATTGCTTCTTTTGTTTTAAATTTACTGAATCGTTCACAGTAAGCAACAATATCATTAAATGCTTCGGATGACGTGAGTTCGTCATCATCATCGTCTATTTCGTCACTGTTTTGCTGTTTTCGACGTTCTTCGAGCATTAACAAAACTTCCGAGATCATCATCGGTTCAGCTTTATCGAATTCTTTTGGAAATTTTAATTGAGCAGCATCGTCGTCATCCTATGTACGAGCAAAAACGAGATATTTTCCTCGGAAGAGTCTGTCACGATCAATTTACTTGATTCACATTTGCCATTGTTTGATATTAATTTGAAGTTCCAAATGAAAGTTCAACCGGCAAACAATAAACAAATAAACAATAAGAGTAGAAGAGAAAGAAGAAGAAAAGGATTTCTTGCTTCAAACGTGGGTATTATTAGGAATAATGATCGATGACAACTAATCAAAATTTCAAAAATCATATGTAACTTTTCCTTTTATATCATCAAAAACAAAAAACATTTTATTACGGGAAAAAACAAATTGGTTTTCCTTCTCGACGAAAACATTTGCTGTGACATCTATTCGAAATTATTCAGCGACAGATAGCGACATCTTTCCACGCATTCAACATAAGACAAGCAACAATGACTTTGCAGAGTTCTTTCCGGAAAGTATGAGATCTAAGAAAAACAAGGAGCGGGACAGTATTTGATAGATCGATAAGAAAGCCAGAAACATTTCCATGGTCATTTGTTCATCGGATGTTACTTCTTTTGTGATTGAAGATAAAGTATTGTAGACCAACTAAATTAGATATAAGATTGTAAGGGATATATAAACAATAATTTGAATTAATAGCATTGTAGTTAACTGACGATCACAATGATGAAAAAACATGAAGGTTTCGATTTTGATCACCTCTCTATTGACGATTTGATTTCTGGGCAACTGGACGAACAATACGATGTATTTTTCGTGAATTTTGATAGATCAGAATACTGAATACAATCATATAAGAGGAAACGGAAGAATGGCGGAAATAAAGCAAACATAAAACGAGTAATAGAGGGTAACGACTGTCGACTGCATTGACCCTACCGAACACTTGAAAATATAGGAATGTAAACGGGAATAACCTTCCAAACGATCGGTACGAGAGCAATAATTCACGGAGTCATTTTTCGACGAAAGAAATTACGTATTCGAGTGTCTCTTGATGAGTAAATATAACAACTTGTACAAGCGAAGTTTGCAAAAGACGAGATCAGCGTTTTCGAGTGCATGATCATGCAATGAATGGACTAATAGGACTAGATCATAGATTAAAAATAGCGTGTTAGTAAGCGAACTTGCGACGAAGAAAGTAGAGCAGGGACTAGGGGATAATTTTTTACGAAGAAACATGATACAGTTGAGAACATGTCCAATAATACCAATATTAAGAACAACAATCATCGTGTCAGTAACAAATCCTTGGGTGTCATTTAGATGGCTAATTATAGACGACATGTATCTACGTTGGAACACGAGAGACAATATGAACTTGTGAATTTTTTGTTGATTAAGTATGACAATGAGCGCTGATGAAAAGTACGTCATAAAATAGTAAAAGAAGTTTTGCAGCATATAAAATAATGAAAGCAATTAGCATGGAATAAATAAATAGATTGATGAACTCCGCGAGTATCACAAACGTTCTTTTAGAACATTTTTGATATTTTGGTATCGAGGATAGAACACAAAGTGCAAAAGTACGTTTTTCAATTTAATAAGTCCTTTATGTCGCCTACTGCTGAAGCATACAGTTTCTTGTTGCCTTCTAATAAATACCAGAAATTTGTCTATATAATACATTATAGATATTCGAATTCGAAGACTTGAGGACGACGATGTCTTCGTAATCGTTTCAGTGTCGCTGCGATCAGTCGTCATCGATACTTGCCTTTGATTAGAAATCTTTTGTAGTTGATGAAAATGAGATGTCTGGATTCATTTTGTTGAAAATATATTCACTTTTATTCTGTTTCTGACGCGCATGCGCTTTCTTTTTCAGAGTTAAAAAAACGAACGAAGAGAAATGAGAAAGAGAAACAAACGAAAAGAGAAGGGAAAATGCAGTTGTGCTAGTAATAATGATAAACACGCGAGAAAGAAAAGCCACAATGAAAAAACAGGCTGACATGGTTTATCATCATCAGAAATACTTTTCATTTGAACTGACCCGTCTATATGGATCGTGTAAGCAAGATCAAACACAAATATACATAAGAAAAGAGAAGGATACATCGAAGTACATACATATTATAGACAATAAGAGCCAGTCTGTCATGGGTTTTGATGAGACATACGAACGTGAACATTGCTGCTGGTGTAGATTTTTTCAAAGTTACAAGCGAGAGAAGAAAACAAAAGTAGAAAAAAAAAGATGATGAACGTACAGATTTTTACAAGACAGAAATAAATAATAAGATGAAAAAGAATCTGTTGCTATCGGATGTAATGCTGAGTTGCTTTTCTCATGTTTCTCATCTAAAAATTGCCTATTCTGCACATATACAAGAACAAATAGATTTGATCCGGGTGTAAACACAGTCTGCCAAGCAGGTCATAGTGGACAAGGAATTTCCCATGAATCAGATCGGAATCATCGACAGTGAACCGGGTCGGTTCACTCTTGAAACAAAAAGAAAAGAAGAGAAAAGAGCTACATAGACACACTGTTAAAACAGAAGAAATGAAAATGTGAAGAAGGACTAGTGATCGGTGTTTAAGATCGAGGATGATGATGCTGCTGCTGCTGCTGTTGCATTGACTTATTCTGTTGAACTGGTGATGGTGAGATTCGTTGATTCAAACTACTATTAACAACCGATGGAGAGTTTGGACGACGTGATGATGTTGGCGTCATCTTCGACGAGACGTTACCGCCGACATTCTTAATAACAACATTAGGCGAAATATTCTCCATTGGCTCATCGTCTTCTAGATCATCACTATTGGAACCAGCATCATCGTTTTCCTAAAGCACACAAGTCATTTCTAAATGCAGAAGAATAGATATGAAGAGACTGACCACCATTTCAGGATATAGTTCAACAGCTTTGTCAAGTAATGATCGAGCGCTTTGAGTTCGTTCAATGAAACATCTTTTCAAACAAAGTAGATAAAATAAATAAATTTTACTATTAGTATTTTTTTTACCCCTGTGACATATCATTGCTGGTAACAGGTCCTTGAGATGCATAATAGGGATAATTTGTTTGTATATTATTATATGACCGCTAGAAATAGACACGAATTAATATGCAGAAAGACGAAAAATGGTTCCTCTTACGTCTAATTGTTCATGCAACCAACGCACAGCTTGTGACCAACGTTGTTTCATATCTGCATCAGTTTTTAATATATGATTAGCTTTTTGACAACTAAACATAGATATAAAGAAGAGAATGTCCATGACGAATATGAGAAAGAATTTACTTTGAAAATAATTGTACGAGAGTTTTGATGCAATGGTATGCTTTTTTCTGCTGTGTTGATTTCGATTTGACAAACATATCGAATAAATTTTGCGGAGTCGATTCATAACCACAACTTGTTGTCGGACTTGTTCCTGACGCGTTCGGCGTATTTGACATTGGAACGCCTTTCAGTGCATAGAGTAATCGAACTTCTTGCCAAGAATCCTCCGTGATCAAAATTGTATAAAGCACATCAAGATGAGCACGAAAATCGTATGTATGATACATTGAAAGCTAGAGAAGAACAATTGAGTTGAAAGATTATGAAATAAAAGCACCTACTAGAGTGATGATTTCATTGAGTACGACAGATGTGACTTCGGGATTTTCCCAAATGAGAAAACGAAGCAGGCGAAGCGATTCTTCACAAGAACCAGAATTTTCGATAATCTTTTTCAGAAATATATCTCGTTTGTAGATTATATCAGCCATTTGATGTGGCATAGGACAGATTGGATCATTGTCATGTGTGTAGTATGGATTGGGCAAGAGTGCAACGTCGGACTAGATTACAAATGAGAATAATGAATTCGAATGGAGAGAAAAGCACGTTATTTACTTGTCGTGATCTACAATGGCTAGAAACATCGAAACAACGAATTAATGTTGAAAGTATCACAAATAGTTTGGCTGGTTCGCCATAACGAGGTAATGTTGAACACGACGATGAGGAACTATCATCATTGGCAAGATTTACAAATAATGTTGGAACATTAAGACGTATTAATTGTTCACACTTACAGAAAAGTATACATAGAAATTCGATATCAAACGATTTTTAGATGTCAACTTACTTCATGACGACCGATAGATGAATAATTAACAAAGAATTGAAAGTATTGCGTAAGCATTTTGACATTATCCGGCATTTCCTTCTTAAGTAACCGTAAGACGTGATTAAGTATCGATTCTTCTACAGTTAAATAAGTCTTAATATCATCTATTGATACAGAGAAGAAAATCAATTCTTTGTGTTTCATCAATAATTGAACAAACCTGTGCTAATGTCTGTTGTTTGTTCATCTTGTCGAGAGTGACTAGCCAAAGCAACAAGCATTTTTCCAAATGCATTACGAATCTAGGTGAAATTATTCAATTCGAATGATCGTCATGGACAAAAATGAAAGAACTTACTTCAGCAGATGTACAATCAATAAGATATTCTTGAAAACGACTTGGATGTTTAAATAGCACTTCTTCTGCGAGATAGTATCGAGCTTTTCTTGACCAACGAAGGCAGTGTATAATCAATTCAGTCCATTCATTAGCAGGTCCACTAGAAAAGGAACATTGGAATAGTAAGAATATCTGGTAGACTCAACAAACCGCAGAGCTTTCTTCGTTCGCCAGCCAATTGAAAAAAGAAATTTTGTAGCGATTTCGACACTGACCAAAGCTAGTTCTTCGATCGTTTCAATAGTCTGAAATAGATATTCGAAATTAAAATAGACAAAAATATCAAGTGGAATTACATTAGTCAGAGTCAATTTATCCCCATGCGATTGTTGTTGTTGTTGTTGCTGCTGCTGTTGAAAGAATGTGACTATAACTTGAACATTACTTTGAACAAGTCGTTTCATAAAATGGAAATATTCTGGACTGAAATGTATACGATTGTGAAGGAATTTAATATTTTGTTTTCGAACACTGCGTTGAACTGAAAGTGGCATTCGCTGAGTTTGATCATCTATTTGCGATTGAAAAGTCAGTATGAACATCAACAAAATTATCGAATAAACGTACAGAGTTGTAATCGAGAAAGATTTTTTTCTAAACTATTCTCGCTTTCAATTTGTTCAGTAGTCATCTGTTCATAGAATAGAATGTAGGCGTTCCACCATCGACGTTGACTGAAAAAGATGTGAAGATGCAATAGGATACAAATGACAAACCGTCTTCATACCGTTTCATCACTGGCTGATCGAATGATTGTGCTGGATAATCGCCACCAAAACATTGAGATCGAAGTTCTTCATCATCATCCATTTTGCATTCGCTTACGTCCGTATCATCAAATTTATACCAGTGCAAAGGATCTGATGGATTTGATTCTTCTCTACAATGAATTAAAAAGCAAATGTCCGGTTCTCTCTCCTTCTTTCTCTTTGGGCTCAACAAACTTATTCTGTACGAATGAATAATAATGACCACCGTTTGCTTGTCCACTGTGCACAATAATACCAACAAGTTTATATCTTGTGCCTCCATTGTTTGATTTCGAATCGTCATCAGCACTTTCATCAATCACCGACATGCCTAAAATGAAACTGACGGATGTATCGATGAACCTTCGGTGATATTTACCTTCAGCTTTTGCGAGACCTTGTACTGTGTATGGTTCCATATCTAATTCCCTGGGAAACTCGAAATAATCATTGAATTTTATCGGTGTTTCACGTTCCCAGTCATAATCGAATCGTTTAAGTTGAATAGCAAGAACGGGTGGTAACTTTTTAAAGCAAGTTCGTTTTATTGTGTCCACCTACATCAGTCAAAAACTCGATTTCCACTCCGAATGTTATCATTTTTTCCTTTTTTACCTTTTTATTGCATTTTTCACAAAAATAAGCGTTAGGTCCATCGAGCAATTCTCCAATAACATACTGTTCAAGAGATTCTTTCAGATTTTGACTATGTCGAATATCTACACTTATCAATGTAAAATCTTCCTCACGTGAATAGCTGAAAAAGAGGGAATGATTGAAACGATGTACAATCGATTTGATCAAAGCCGACTTACCGATGTGGACAATCTTTACATATCTTTTGATCAGCAAATGTTCCGCCTAATACTTGTGAACATATTTGCGGTAAATTTAGAGATTTTAATGCTTCATCAATACTATCAACAACAGTGTTCAAAAATTCGACTGCATCGTGTTGATCACGTAGATTCACCGGTTCTCCAGAAAATCTTTAAAAGAAAATTTCAATTCAAATCTCAAACATTGGTCTTGTTTGCCATTGAACTCACTTGAATATTTTCCAAAAACCTCGGGGAATATAAAATTGTAATTTCGATTCAAGCAAGTGTCCAAATATCCACTGTATATGACGAAAGATTTGAATATTATATTCATTTCGTTCGTTGATAGTATTCTTTGGTGATGTTTCCGTCGTATTCGTTATTTCTTGCTGTTTCGTCGGTGATGTCATCGATTGACTATCTTTGAGAAAGAATTTTGTATCGGAGAACGAATCAAACTAAATATGAATCGTAAAGTACGTATATGCAGATGAGATTTAGTCAGCATACGTTATCTCGACGTTGATCATCATCGTCTGTTTCATCATCGCCATGACCAAGTGGAATCTTTACCGATAACAAGGCAGTACGTAATGGACGAATCATAAACAGTTGTTGAAAAACCGAATTCATATAACATGTTGCACCGCCGTTTTTCAAACCTACGAAGCTACGATTTGGACGTGGACCAACAAGTGGCGCAAAATCCCATTCGTTCAAACTGGAATCAGGGACTAAAAACGAATGACTTTGTCAAACATACACATCCGAATCCAAGAACATTTACCTGTATAGAACAGATCAGTGATATATTTATCGATAAGTTTCAAATTTTCAATACAGTTCGTTCCTAACACAACTAGCAAGTCAAATGCTGCTAATGTTGACATTGGTGTTTGGCAAATAGCGACAGGTGGCTCTTTAAGTAGATCCAGTTCATTATCTTCCTCATTATGCGTCGTTTCAGTGGTCACGATTGATTGTTTTGAAAGTCGTTTTCGTCGTAACAAACGAAAGTTATACAGTAAAGTAGATGCCGGGAAGAGATATTGTTCCACGATCTGTTGAATTAACGTTTGATCGATTCCATAGTAACGTTTTCGTTCGCTTGTTTGAAATTGCAATAATTCTTTCGCAATATTGATATGTCCACGAAGTAAATGATCATCAACTGGTAATGAAATGTGTTTCAAGTATTGTATTTCATCGTCTAGTTGTTGATGAATGTTCGGGGGAGAAATACCTCGTGAATATGCATAGGATAATAAACGGCAGAGGAGAAGAAAGAAGTCGGATGATTGTGATGAATAATGTTTTAAATTTTCTGAGGATTTATTCAAGAATTGAAATTGTTTTTGAAGGATAAATTGAATTAAGTTTTCACATTGTCCTTGAGAGCAACGAGATGTGAGAAGAAAGATTTGCTCCGATGATGTATGACGAATAATTTGATATTGACAGTAGAGAATTAAATCAATAAAAAAGTATTCAAAAAAGTGTTCTTTTAACAGATTTTCGACACTTGATGGTACAAGTGCCAACGAAATACATAACAATTCCAGACCTTCTCGGCAAGCTAATTGACTTTCATCGTCTTCTTCATTATCATCGTTCAATTCAGAATTTTCATTCGGACGAAAGTTTTCCTGTTTGAATGTTTGGTGAATAACATTGAAATCATTCTTCAAATTCATTTCCAACGAGTTCTGTTTCGAATCTGCTGCTAAACACCAGATGAGCCGAATGAATTCTTTTATATGGTGATATTGCAACAAGGAATTCTTCGGTATGGGATAATCCATTCGATGTGCAATCAATGTTGTGGCAATCTTCTGTTCCACAGACATCGAAATATGTTGTTGTTCACCGACAATGTTCATCACTGGTAACGGAATCGTTGGCATAATACTTAAAACTTGTTCTAAGGATTCGTCGAATGGCGATGGAGTACTTCCATGAGTCGATCTCAATTGGTAAATGACGAGAATGATTAGAAGTCGTTTGAGAAGGTAAAGAACAACGAAATAGATCGACTTTCGCGTGGAAACATCGCATTCGTCGGTGTAATGTTTTTCTGATAAGATATTTAACAAACATGCTAAGCCACCTGCGTTTAAGAATCGAACGTGTAAACCTTCGACATGATTACTATTTTGTAAGCATATTTGGTGAATCTGTGCTGGTAAAAAGTTGATCAATGTAGTTTTGAGATTATACAGCATTTGTGACGGTGATACGTTGAAATAGAAGTGATTTAAACGTGCTAAACATTCGTCAGCTGTGGGCTGTTCATTGTTGGCAGAGAGGAGAGTGAAACAACTGTTTAAGGTTTTGGTTGCATGAGAATCCATGGGTATCAAATCGAGAATATGACGAGATGTATCGCGAAGGCGAGTATTACCTTCTTTGCAAGCTAAATCAGCAATATCAATTAGAAATTGATAATATTCGTGTTTTTGAGAGAATATCTAAACGCACAGAAATGTTTTTCGAATTCAAATTTGAAAGAAGTTTCTCTTACCACAGATGGTAATGCACTTTCAGCGTTGATATCGATGAAATCCGAACTACGATTATGATGTGATGTTGATGCTAATGAATTGTTATTGTTATTGATTTCTGATTCCGATGAACTACTTTCACCGCTTGAACCACCATGATTCTGATGTTGAACCCAACGTGCTGTCACGGTCTACATGGAACAGAATTTCGTTTTGTTTTTTTAGAAGAAAACTTTCATTGTCATACAATTCGATCTCGATCATCAGTTTGTCCTAATGTTCTGTTATCGTCAGTTGAATAGATGATTTCATTGTTACGATACAATTCAATGATGCCATAAGCCGATTTATATCTAAATGGAATTGTGTTGAAAGAAACATTCGATTAAATAAGGCAGATGGTACCGATTATGTATAAATCGTCGAATATGTCCCCATGTATCATTCGAGTGGAATCCATGTTCGAAATCATCAGTTCGATTTTGTCCGGTATTAACACGAATAATCAATGTCATTGCTCGTCCACGAAATGCTCTGAAACATACATTTACAATTTTATCTTCAGTTTTTCATTCATCTTACCTTGCCATTGGTAATATCGACCGTTCTTTATGATATGAATTATCACATTCAGCTAAATATTCTCTTAAAACAATTAATATTCGTATTAATGAATTGAGTTTAGGTTGATATTCCTGTTTGGAATCTTGTTGCGTATGCATGAGTTTCACACTGTCGTAAACTGGACGTAAACGTTCGAAACAGTCACTTATGAAGGATTCATGAATGCGTTTGACATCGGTTTTTAACTGTGGATTTATATTTGTATAGATCTCGCGCATTAATTGAATACCGCGATCAGCGACTTCGTCGGAACCATTGAGAATCAATTTCCAAAGATATTCGATTCCGACGAGATCTTCGTCGTTCATCAAACGAATAGACCGACGCTTTTGCTGTAGTTTGTTTAGTTGCGCATTGACAGATTTGAAAAATCGATCGAAACAACTAACAGAATCATAAATAGTTTTGTGGAAAACGAATATCTCTCAAAGAAACTCTTACTTCATGCCAAGATCAGTGAGAAGATTTGGTTCAAGTTTCATTAGATGATTTTGAAAGAAATCTTTTGCTGCTTTTGGTTCGAAATCATCTTCGTCGATGATCTGAATAATTTCAAAAGAAAAGCAAATTAGCCATTTGTAAATTTCGACTTCCTTACTTCAGCAAACCAGCGAAAACATTGTTCACGATCATTGGGATAAAGTGCCTGTTCAGCTAAACTAATCCAAATCATTTTCGAGTGCTCCGCTGACAAATACAATCGTCCTTCTTTCAAAGTAAACCTTCAAAACAAAACACCCAATCATCTTTCCATTATTCACATCCTGAAACGAAATCTTTTACTTGAGAAAATTCAATCGTTCGTGGATTTGTTGATTATGATTGAATCGTCCATCTGCATAGTACTCTTCCGGCACCAGATTACCTTTTCCTTCGCTTTCTTTATACTTCCTTGCTGTTTCCATATATTGACAAAGATTTTCAGTCACAATCCGAGTTAGTTCATATTTCTTCTCTAGGATATCGATAACACCCGTTCGATTCTGCGGTCCAGGCATTCGCGCGATATTTTGTGCAAAAACTCCTTCATGAAACTGCATACATATCTCTCTTAATTGTTTCAACGAGATCATCACATGGCCACGATCATGTTTTACTTCATCCATGAATTTATCCAGCCAGATCAATTTGGTTTTTTCCTTTTCTTGTAAACAACTGTAATCCAGAATCTTCAAATGGGCGGTTAATGCTTGATCGATGATCTCATTGGGTAGATTTTGATCATGAGCAATATTCCATAACAATTCTAACACTTTGTTCGCCATTAAACCTTCCTTATCATCTTCGGCTAATCGACGGATCAGTTCGAGTAACTTTTCTCGTTGTTTTTTACTGGCCTTGGTCCAGCTCTCTCGAAAACAGTCGAAGAGATGTTCGAGTTGTTCAGGCGAAAAGTCCCATGCTAATTTCGCAAGTAAATCATGAACGTTCTTTTCAATCGCTTCATGCTTTCCACATGATGAATTCCAGATTTTGTCTAAATCAGTTCGGCTTAATGCTTGTTCTTTAATAATAAATCGAAGAATCTTTTCTAATTTCTCTACATATTGTGGCTGATGTAGACAATCACGTAGAACGATATCGAGAACTTGATTCTCTTGAATCCATTGCTAAAGAGATCGATAGCAATGATGAGATTAGACAAAATCAATGTCTCTTACGATTAATTTCTCGGCAGTTAAACTTTCCGGTTCTTCCGAACGATTTAATGTTGATCGTTGAATTGTATTAAGACTCATGATTAATTTGTTAACTTCGTTGAGAGCATTCATTTTACCACTGAATGAGTTCGTTTGAAGAATTCTAAAGTAAAAACAAACGATAAAATTAATAATCTTTTTCGATGTCCTCTTCACCTTAAGATCATCTTCAGTCTAAGCGTATCTAGATTTCGACATTCTTTTTCGTTGTCCGGTATTCGTGAAGCGAGATAGCGTAGCCATCTAATAACAGTTGATAATGTATCACTTTTCGGTTCAGTCTTCGTTTCGATTTTCAGGTCATTTTCCGTTAATTGATCGAGAAATTGTGGAACAAAATTCTACAAACAAAAAAACAAATTCAATATTTAACGTTGAGAACAAACAAATCTAACATACAATAATCGGAGCAAAGTATTTCTTAACAGTTGTATGGGTTAAATATTCATAGCAGAGACCCCAGGGTTTGAGTAAAGCAACAACAACAGAGATGGTCAACTTGTTTTCCGAGGATAAAAATCGAGTTGAAATTTTATCAAAGCCACCTAAATCTCCAAATCGATTGATGAAGTCAATTAACCAACCCTGGAACAAAAAAGCCATCCTCCTAGAATCAGTTTCTTCGAATGAACACATCGAACTCTTACTCGTTGTTGCATGCGATATTCATTCGATACAGCGAAGATTTCCTTTTCAGGCGCTAATTGTAAATCACTGATTCGACTATGGTTTGATTGGTGAAATCTATTGAAAGAAACTGCGTATATATGGATTTCCAAGAGCAGAATCAAACAAATCGTACCGGCAAGAAGGATTCATTAGTAAACCAAGAACTTCAAGCAATGGCAAACAATCATCTTCTAATTTTAATACACACAATTCAATAAAAACCATACAATTTTGATAAATGTATTTCTAAACATATTAATCAAATCATTTTTTTTCTACTTGAAGAAAGGTTTGTCACGTACGAATATTTCATGTTTCCATGTTTGTACAGCTTCATCACAAAGAACTTTAGTAAAAGAATTTACAAGACTATCTCGGATAAATCGTTGACAAGAATCACTCTTTGTATCAACTTCTACAAATGAAAGAAGGAGTTTTCATCAATCGATCAGCTAGTTGTCTTTACTTTGCGACGCTAGACGAACTGCAGCTCGTAAACACTTGATTAATTCTCCATCGGGTAAGACAGGTACAACCCATCGAGTTTGATTTAATTGTTCTTCGAGCTTTATTAAATCGTTTAGTGGAAATTTCACTTGACCATGTTCATCGTAAATACTGTTGTCTTCTATTTGAGATGCTGATTGTTCGTTGTCTTCCTCGTCGTCGGATGGTTCATTCTCTTGAATAGTTGAACTAATATAATCCGGTGGTAGTTGTTGCTGTTGCTGATCGGTCGGATCAGATAATTCAAGTGACTGTTGACCATTATCATCAAGTAAGGGTGATCGAATCGAATGATCTTTTGCTGTCATTGAAACTTGTCAGTGGGAAATAAATGAGCTATTATTTAGAAAACGGGATGTTGGATGATGCGCCTAAAGCAAAGCGCACGAAAGGGGAAAAAAATCTAGAACGTAGATCACCATGTGCAATCTGATGAATCACATTTAGTAAAGAATGAAAAAACAACAACAACAACAGCAAGAAAATTTAATGTCGATTCCCTCGATGGACTAAAGTAAACACAACTGTTGAAGAACAAAAACAGACGTCGTATCAGCTGATAGTCCGAGAGAATTTTTTCACGAGGAAACAAACGAGCACATAGTCTCGAAACAGTTTAATTAGGAGAAAACAACAATAAACAATATCAAACAAATCACATATCTCATTTTATAAACAGCGAATAAATAGAAGTAGAAAGAACATTCAGCCAGCCATTCGAACCAGACGGAAGTCTCACTATGATGATTCACCGAAGGCAACAAGATAGGAGGATGAATGAATGCATGCATGTGTGTCTGTATATATTTGTTGTTTACTATCAACTGGCGACATTTTAGTTTTCCTTGCCAAAATCAAGATGGCGGCAGCAGTGTGACAGGAAGTTCACCTCTCTGCATCATATAGTGACCATTTGCTGAACTGGTAGACAAAAATAGATCGTTTTTTCGATTGAAAAAAATAAATTGAGTTCTTTTTTGCCAGATAGGTATATCGTTTTTCAATTTAATACAAAGAATCTCCTTTGAATTTCACAATGCACTGTCGATCGTCTCAATATTTTCCGAAGTTTCATCTAAAAATCAACCGAACGAAAACATTTCCGTCAACATTCAGCGATCATTTGTAATTTATGACATGATTGGGAATTGCATGCGAGTGTATGAAGAAGGAAAGTTCAATTCTCCACAGATTATGCAATTACTATTGCGAAAAACACTCAAGTGTAAGATAATAATTCATCCTCTCTCCATCATTTCACTTTGACAAGATCGCGAATATCCTCCCATCCAGTTTGATAACACTTCGAAAAGATCGCGAATATCCTCCCATCCAGTTTGATAACACTTCGAAAAGATCATTTATTCTCACTATACAGTGCTCATTTCTGTTCGATACTGAAAGGAAATCGTAATCGAGTCATAACTATGTTATGATAATTATATAACACGCCCATGTATGAGCAAAATATCAATTCAATTCACAACAGAACTGTCTCAGTAAATGCTTCGTCTCAGTACTTATATCCCAAGTTGACGATAGATGGCGCTGGTGTACAGAGTGATTTTATTTTTGAAATTTTCGAAAAACAAATACGAAATTTTCTCCGTAGGATTTTCGATAAATTTTTCTCAAATCAACTTGTCAGACAAATCCGATCTATTCCTATTGGTTCATCGATGGTGTTTAACCGTGTTTATTCATTGATCCTTTCTCTCCAGTCATTTCTTCTCATCTTTTGTTGTCTTTCCTCTTCTCACGACGAAAACAAACTAATTCATGTGTGAAGTAACATCAGCGAATTTTTCGCATTTGTTCCCATTAATTCTCCAACAAATCGACAAATCGTGTTTCCTATCACTTGATACCGAGTTCAGTGCCATCGACAGCAATTCTAGTCGGAGAAATCTTCAACAATTCTATAAACAAAGTTCAAATTTCATTCAACAAATCACAGTCTTTCAATTTGGTCTAGCAGTTTTTTCTAAAACGTCCAATCAACATCGATATCATGTTGACATCTACAATTTTTATCTTAAACCAACATCTGTGAATCCAATTGATGTTCAATTTATCATTCAATCATCATCAATCAAGTTTTTGTCAGAGTACAAGTTCGATTTTAACAAATGTTTTTACTCAGGAATATCTTTTCTCAACAAAGCTCAAGAAAAACGTTTGTATGCGACAAATGAACAAATGACGAGTTTATCAGTAAATGAACGACGGTGTTTGAATACTCTATTTGAACAAATCAATCAGTGGTTAATCAACGCTGATCTTGGTGATCGAATAGAATACAATTTATCAAAGAACTATCAAGACGTTTTAAATGATTATTTAATTCAACGAGAAATTCGTCGATGTTTTAAAACAATTTGGGCAAAGATTCAATTGACTGATTCGAACAAAATACTTGTCATTGAACACGTGACGCGAGATGTCTACGAACAAAGATTAAAAGATAATCACGATGATGTTCTATCATTCATTCAATCATTAACTGGTTTTACAAAATTGATACGATATATCCAAGATAATTACAGAAAACCAATAATAGGTTAGTCAAAATAGTGTTTTATTTCTATGAGAGATCGCTTTCGTACTTGAAGTAACCTGCATGTTATACATTAGATCAGGACCTTTGCCTACCAGCTGTTATCTACTCTAAGCCTAAGGGTGTCTTATCACTTGTTGAAAAGCGACCAAGGTCGAACAGCCGTTTCACTTAATCCGAACAGGAAGAGATATAAACTACATCTTCGAGTGTTTTTTGTCAGAAATATCCGACAAATTTCAAGAGAAAACGAGCCCTTCTTTTCGTGATATCTTATTTATGTGATTGTCGTTACATCTCGTTTAGCTTTCTACTCATGTCAGAGAAGGAAAGCAACATCACTTACATTCGATTGACTATCGATCATGTTAGTATCTATTCTATTTAAGGACATAATTGTTTTCTCGATTGGCTGATTATTTATGACAAATTTATCGATACACTTCCACCGAAGTTCGAAGAT
The DNA here is from genome assembly GCA_905250025.1 of Adineta ricciae. Classification (NCBI taxonomy): domain Eukaryota; kingdom Metazoa; phylum Rotifera; class Eurotatoria; order Adinetida; family Adinetidae; genus Adineta; species Adineta ricciae. The sequence goes on along the minus strand of CAJNOJ010000307.1, from coordinate 18,955 downwards.
TTTCAAATGCTAATCAATAAGAATTTCAATTGTTCGATCTTTGATACGAAATATCTGGCATTGCAGATGCGAGATTATCTATTTACACGTCGACATCGGCAAAATAATAGCAATTATGTGGAGAACTTTACCACATCTACATCACTTGAATCGCTGTACGAGTTGTTAACATCGAAATATTATGAGAATCTTATCTTTTTGAAACCAATTATCGAGATGAATGCCGATGATCGTTACCAAAATGAAGTTCGAGTATGGAAATATCTTTTTGTATGCCTTTCCTCTCTATGAATATTCATTTTTAGACACATGAAGCTGGTTACGATGCTTATATGTCTGGCGTCATCTTCCTCAAACTGATTTACTTGTACAAACAAAAAAGAGTCGATAAAATCGATTTCAATGAACATCAATGCGTCTTCGATATCTGCTTAAATGAAATGAATTCATACAAAAATCGCTTTTACACTTCCTTTCTTCCGTACATATCTTTGAATCATTACGATAAAAACGTAAGTTGTGAACAGAAATTACAGCAATGTCTTGTTGTAGAACATCATAATCATGAACAACTTGATCTGTCAGATCTAATCTCACGGTTTGATACATATTGTGCTATGGAGTATGAAGTTAGTCGAAATGGGAAAAGAATTTATTTGTTATTTCAATCGGAATTCTGTGAACGACGAATATTAAAAGATTATTTCAATCATCCGGTTTATAGAGTCGAAAAATTTCAATGGTTTCAACATTCATCGTTGATTAAATATTCATTTTCCATATCAGTTTTATTGACTGGTGTTTGTCTCATCGCTCTAGTCAAATGGCGAATGTGATCATTTTGTTTCAAGTAAAAGAGAATCTTCCGGTCTCCCAGCAGTTTTTGTTTTTGTTTTCATGATCAGAATGAAGATGAAAGCTATGGGTGAATGCATAGATGTTATTTATGGATGACCGAAGAGGGATATCTTCCTTTTCCTTATTACCATTATAGTTTTCATCGATAAGACTGAGCCTTTTTCTTCTCTCTATCTCTCCATTCCTTCCCACAATAGTCTATTCTATTCTATTATTGAGCATATAAAAGATAAAGAATAGAGAATATGTACATACATATGTATATGCAATGTCGGACATTGTATATACAGATATACCATCGATAGTAATTAAGCATTTCATTCTCATCAATGATTTAGACTAGAAGTTTCAGTTACCAAGATGATTAAGATGTTTAATTGAAGTTAAACAGAATTTCCAATGCTACTTCACTTTTGCTCTTGTTGATCTTCTCCACATATTCGCCTGCTTGCATGATAGAGAGAGAAAAAGATCATGGATCATCGATAATCTGCTATTGATTTGTCGACTAATTCATTGACGTGTTTCTCTTGATATCCCGCGTATTTATAATTACATTGCTTCCCAATGTTAATGGTACTAGTGGCATTACTTCTGCAGACGAGAGGATGGTTTTCATTATCTGAACTTTTCATAATACCTGTCTTGATCGATCGAATGAAAATCGCATTTTTCTTCTTTTATACTTCCGATGTATTGGTATTCATAGTTAATCATATCATACTTTAGAAAATTCCTATTGATTTTCTCGTCGTTTTTCTAACGACAATGTTTTGTCTTGTCATTTTCTCATAATTGCCGTCGTTGTTAGATGCTACTACTACTGCCGTTGTTCTTCTTCTTCTGCTTCTTCTTTTCCCTCTTTTTCCTCCTCCTTCTTCATCATCATCATCATCGATAGGGTGTTTTCACATTAGAGCAACGAACGCTATTACTTGTGCTTGTTCATCATCTTTATGCGATGGATTTTCTTATTTCTTGTTCTTCTATTTCTTCCCTTCTCTCTCTCCTCTGCCTTTCCCTCGTCTTCTCAACAACGTACACAGCTGAATCTATTCTTTTCTTTCTTTCTTTCTTCTTCGTTTTTTGTTTTCTACTGATTATAGTGAGCACAACAGCTAAAAAAGAAGGATAATAGAATGAGGAGACGAAGCAGCCACAGCAGTAGAAGAAAAAGAAGAGGAGGAGGAAAAAAATCTTAATCACATTTTTACTATTCGCTAACACCATCATCACACAATATCCATTTTCTTCATCACTGTTGTTGATGTCTGTCTTTACAACATCGAAAACTGATACGACACGGACAAATCTCGCTGAAAGACTTATTCGAACACTGACGCAATAAGAGGAAAAAAAGGTTCGATTCCATCTTTTAGGTCCAAGTCGTCTGTCATTCATTTCTCGTCGTTCATTGCCAATCAATCAATAATGGATAGTGTGAAATGGTAGCAACGTGTGCCATGTTTTCTTCTTTCCCTTGTCTGTCATTCTTCGTCTGGCGACTTTCTGTAGTATACATCGAGTAACAGAAATGAATTGTAATTGCTGCTCACTTAAGTATCGTTTAGAGAATTGAGAGGAGGAGAAGACGAAGAAATCAGAATAAGATGAACTTTAGATCTCTTGCATTCAATGCATTGATTATTGAGAAAAGAAGGCGAAAACGGGATGAAATGTCCAATATTGATTTCAGGAGAAGACTTTATTCATTCAATATTACCTTCTTCATTTTTGTTTCTATTTTCAGATATATTTCTTTGTTTTTCCGATTCTAATCATGATTTTCTTCAATTATCTATCATCAGACATATTTAATTTGACAATGTATGTTAATATTTGATGACATCGATTTTTACAGATCTATTTTCTTCCCTTTAGGTAGCATAAATACATTGGAAGTTTATTAATAAGACTTTCGTTATTCGTCGATTAATTCGTCTAGTTTTTCTTCGAAAATGTATGCCGATATGATATGTGATGTTATGCCGCCCATACCTGAAGACACTGGTGGCAATGGCAATCATGGTGAAGGTACAGGATCAGACAATGGCGAAGAAGCTGAAGCCAATATCGAACAGTTAATGGTATCAATGCTTGAAGAACGTGATAAAGTAATTGATTTAATTGCAAGTCGAATCATATATACATTTGATTGTTTTCTTCGCTCATTAGTTACAAGAAAGACTACGTGAAACTGAGGATACTTTAAATACGGCACAACAGAAATTAATTGAAACTGAAAAAGAACGCGATGTGTTATTTCGGCAATTATCGCAAAATGCACCACAGGTTTGTCTATTAATTTCCTTATTTTTCAATTGATTGTGTTTGTGAGCACCGAAACATTCGTAAATCAGATTAATTTAACTCAACACTTCGCTATACATTTCGATCAATCAACATAAAAAGTTAACAAGTGGTTAAAAACCTGTCATCGATCGGTGACAGATCGATATCTACTTACACTCTTTCTATGTCTCGTTTCTCACCAATTGACGTAAGCGCAAAGGTTATTTTGGTCATTTGTGAGTCTTATCAAATCGAAGTTTCATTTTACGTCTTTGATCGCATCTATCGATCAAGGTATCATTTACATTCGTCTATTTATCTCAATTAATAGTAAACGTTGATGTACTTGACGATAACTAACGTTTATTTGACTTCTTTTTCACACCGAATCTGACGCGTTTGTACAAGCACCTGATATAATCAAAAAAGAAATCGGGATACACAGTAAAGGCCATGTTGTTTCTGATTAACACTTTTTCGCTTTATCAATTACTCATATGTCAGCGAACGACCCTCGAAGTACTATTTGGATAAGAAATAATGAAAAAAAGTCGTAGTTTGATATATTCATTTGATGTTTTATCCGTAAATTTCATAGTCATCCTCTCATGATGATCAAACAATAGTGATGAGATTGTTCATTGTTGTTCTTCCCTTCGTTTTCTCTTTTTTCTTCTTCTACATCATCGTCTTCTCCTTCGTTCTCAATTCTATTCATCGTTTGATTGTTTGCTTGAATATTATATTCATAAGTATCAATGGGAATTGACACACAAACCTATATTCTGATGTAATTTAATATAGTAAATGAAATGTGACGCTTTATATGAAAGACTTGTTATAAGATTAAAAAAGAAAGCCTTTACTCTATAGTCTCGTTTACTAGCAGCAAACAAACATATGAATAATTGGAATACATCATCGAAGATAAATAAATGTTAGTTTATACATGATCGATGTCATACTGTCGGTTGACATACTGTTTTCATTGTTCCATGTCGACTTAAAATATAATTGACATTGTAGAAACACTAGTGCAATGACAATAGTCATTTTAACAATAAACAAAAAGCTATATATTAGTCTTTGTTGACGCATGAGATCTATTTCTGGGGCATTTGCTTACTTATTATTCGGCCCCTCTTTTTTTTTTGTCGGTTTCGATTGATGACAATACTAAGTGGCATCGCCTGCATGCTTTCATCTCGACACGTCGATTGTGATATCGACCTTCATTCGTATTCTTCGACAGCACTATCCAACTCACACATTGGTATACATATTCACCAAATCAACCGTTTAATGCAAGGACATATTAATTGCTGACAACGATCGTTTAATGATGACACGATTTCCAACTTGTTGCGTGTCGTGATGATGTTTGAACCACTTCAATAAACAATTCATCGTGACATTAATTTTCACTTCTATTTATTCTCTTAAGTATGGTAGTAAAAGCAACCTGAAAAGAAAAAGAAAGTAATAGAATGAGAGAGCGAGAGAGAGAGAGAAGGAAATAGAGAGAGAAAGATAAATAGCGAAAGAAAGAAGATCAGAGCAGAGAAACGAGAAGCAATTCGTTGATTATTTAACTCTACCAACGAACGAGTATACATACTTGTATTTACGTACATATATGTTTGATCAAACCTAAAGAATCGACGTACATACATACATATACACAATTGCTGAACTATGATGAACGTCGACTGTCAATCAAGTTCATTTCTTTTTGACAATCCATCGCAGTATTTACCGAAAATGAATTCATCAACCAATTTGAACGATTATTTGAAAAATAATATCTCGCTTCAAACACTTTTAACACCTACTCAAGATGACAATGACAATAATGATGAAGACGATGAGGAAATATTAACTGCGACAAGTCCAACAACGATGACAAGTTCAGATAGTAGTGATAGTGCAATTGTTTCTGATGATATCGATGATTTCGATCTACTTAATCACGAAAATCAAGTATTTTATCGTAATTCATGGCCGAAAATTCTGGAAAAAGCCGACTTAAAACTTCCGTTGACATTGTCAACTCTTTCGCATTCGTTCGATATCTTGAACGAATTCGAACAGCAACCTATTTATGACAACTCGCCCGACACTGATCTGCAACAAAAATATAAACGTCCACTACCTTGGTTAAGCTCAAGTTCGAATATAAATAATTCTCCGTTGGCTTCTTCGACATCAACGCATGAATTAATCTCGAATAAGGTTCTCTATTCTTTTATTCCCAGAAAAGAAAAAAAGAGATAAAAGTTGATGATAAATAATACATGTGGCTTCTTTTTTTTTGTAGGACTATGTAACACTGGTTCGTGAACTGTCACAACTACGCGAACAATTAACGGAAAAAGAAGATGAAGTCACCGAACTCAAAGCTGAACGGAACAATACACGCGTAAGTTGAATTCGTTTCGATATAATCTGTTTGTTGATGAATTTTTCTTGTTAGCTACTTCTTGAACATCTCGAACAACTTGTTGCTCGACATGAAAGATCAATTCGAACAACAGTTATGCGACGACAAGCGCAAGGTGTTTCATCTGAAGTTGAAGTACTCAAAGCACTCAAATCGCTTTTTGAACATCATAAAGCCCTAGATGAAAAAGTACGCAAACATTGCTCATCAGTTTTCAAAATGTTTATCTTTATTTCCTTTTATAGGTTCGTGAACGACTCAAAGTTGAAATTGAAAAAAATACTCAACTTAAGGATGAACTTGAACGAACCAAAAATGAGGTAATCTAGATTGTTATAGTTGGATCTCTGGAGGAAAAGAAAACAATCAACCTTGACTCTAAATTTTCAGTGATTTCCTGCACTTTGGTTTTCTTTTAGCTTGCCGGTGTTCGTGAAACTCAACAAGCCAAAGTAATTGATGTTAATCAATTAAAAGTAAATTATTTTCCGTTCTCTAAGAGAGGATTCATGTCTTTTCTCTTTATATCAATTATAATTAGACGATGTCCAATGGTATAATCGATCCAGACTCTTTAACTGGTAAATTAATCGAAATGCAGGAACTGATGGACAGTCAATGTAATGAATTAATCTCTTGTCGAGCACGTGTTCATGAATTAACAAATCGAAATAAGGAGTTAGAAGAACGTGCGTGTTTATTTCAACGTGATATCGCACATTCACATGAACAGATCAATAAATATCAACGTGATTTAAAAGAATCTCAAGCACAAAAAGAAGATCAAGAAGAGCGAATATCCACATTGGAGAAACGCTATTTAAATATTCAAAAAGAAACAACACATCTCACAGAATTCAATAGTCGACTGGAAAATGAATTAGCAACAAAAGAAACGCAACTTATACATGTAAGTTCAATTTTATTCCGTCAGTATTCTTTTCTCACGAGTTGGCAGATAAGGACATAGACGACGCGATATGTCTGAGCCGTAGCAAACCTATTCAGAGCCGATCGTTTGTGAATTGATTGATTCACACTGATCAGATCGAAATGCGCTATGCTAATTGAAATTCTTTTGCTTGTGATACAGAAGGCGGAAATATTTCGGAAATACTGAAGTACATTCTCTTCCTTCCATTTCTAGGCCGAAGAAAAATATCAAGCTCTTCAAGAGAAATATGAGTTATTGGAACAAAAACTTCAATCCCAAAATGATACTGATCCCTCCAGTAAACAAAATGGCATTACAATTGCAACTAATCTCAATGGTTCATCGATTTCCACGTACTCCAACAGTCCAAATAACGATGATAAATTACATCAATTACAGAACGAATATGATGATCTTAAAATGGAGCTAACACGAGTAAGTTAAACATTCTTATCAAGTCTAATGAATTTTTCTTTGAATCGCTTCTAAAGGCTCGTCAACGTGAAAAAGTTACGGATGAACACAATACTCGTCTATCAGCAACTGTTGATAAATTATTAGCTGAGTCGAATGAACGTTTGCAAGCACATTTACACGAACGAATGCAAACATTGGAAGAAAAGAATCATCTTGTACAAGAGAGTGAAAAACTTAGAAAACAATTAGATGAAGTACAAACTGAACGAGTAATTTTACCGATTTTTCAATGTTTCTTGTATCGTATCTCGTGTGCTTTCAGACAAAACTGATAGAAGACGTCGAGAGACTCAAAGTCGAATTGGAAAATATTCGAAAAGAACTACAGCGTACTCAACAACAACAACAACACCAACAGCAGCAGCAGCAACAACAACAACAGCAACCTACAAAAACGTATGGAATTGACACTGTTGTTTACACGAATAAACATTCTTCTTTAGTGAATCTATTCCAATACCAACTCCTTCTTCAACGGATTTCATAACTAATGCAACTGATTCCTCTAACAGACGGTCACCATTGTCACGTGTCGTTAAAAACGCACCTTTAGTACCCGATCACATCTTTAAAGTAATTTCCTTTTTATTTCGATTGCAATTTGTTCAAAACTGACTTGTCTAGCCATCCGAAGCTGACTGGGACACGATTGATCAAGCACAAGTCATCAATGACGTTCGTCTAGCTTTTGAATCATCTGATGTGGAATTAACAACTGATGATGAGGATTCTCTGTATCAACATCATCATCCGGTGACAATAAATAACGGAACAATTCCTCATGAATCGACACATAATGATGCTCAAACATTAGCACTTGTTTTGCAAGAACAACTCGATGCTATTAATAATGAAATTCGAATGATACAAGCAGAAAAAGTCGATGCTGAACTGCGCGCTGAAGAATTAGAGTCACGCGTTGTAGGAAATTCTGTTTATCACTTACCAGACGACGATGAAGAAGAAGATGATGATGATGACATGAATCATCATCATCGACTTCCAACATCGGCATTGTCGAATGGAAATATCGGACATTATCAATCTCATTTATCACAACGTTATTTACGAAACTCACCACCAACTACTATGAATTCACATAGCAACTATGCTGGACGATTGCCATCATCAGGGCCACACTCTGCAAATGCAAAATCATATAAATTCAATACGGTAAAACGATTCGAATCAGAACGATATTTTAAAATATAACATTGTTTCGTATTATAGGCTCCACCTAGTATGACAACTTCGCATATGTACTCATATAATATCGGTTCTGATCCAACAAATGTCAATGTAAGTTCGAAATAAAAAAAACACGTGGAGAAAGACATTCTGTTCAATATTCTAGGAATACGACCATGCTCTACATCATCAATCTCCACTTTCTTTTCGAAATGACTACGGAACACCGACACGGTACTTAAAATGTGAATCCAGCCCGCCGATAACTCCTCCACGAGTGACAACTAACGTTCGAACAGCAACACCACATCACAATTATCATTCTTCATCAAGTATTCAAAATCAGTACCGAATGAGCACCAACCCATCGAGAACACATCCACAGCATGCTGACGATAGTACAAGGCATTATTAGTAAGTTCAACCTTAAACCTCGCTTCTCTACATTCATTTCAATTCCAATCTCTTTCAGTCCTAATCCGTCCATGGCTCAACCTACATCTCTGTCGTCGATCACTCATCAAGACTCTCCAAGTCCGATAAGCTCCCAAAATTCCACGTCAGGCGATGACAACAGCATTTATGCACGAAATCAACAACAGCAAAAGAAGAAGGGTATTCGGAATTCCCTTGGCCGGTTATTCACGCGAAAGCCTGGCTCAATGGATAATAAGCCAATGCATGAAAGTATCCATCAACCAGTATCATCCTATCAACAACATTATCCATCACCGTACACTACACGAGGTATGCTAAGCCGTAGAATATAGACCATATTTTAATCTCGTCTGCTTTAGCTTCATCCGTGCCTGCAGATAGTGCTGGGCATAATGACATGAATGATTCTACTACCGGTACATTGCTTAGTTTAGGAAAGACAGAATTCGATCGTCGAATAAAGAAAAAGTATGTTCTTATGACAAAATAGATTTTGAGAAGAAGAACTTTTGTATTCTTAGACAAGAATTACTTGAAGATGCTATTCAGAACAATCATCCATTTCCAACGTGGGACGGAGCCACCGTGGTCGCTTGGCTTGAAGTATGTTTTAACAAACGAAAATTGAGTTCATCTATTCATTCTTTCTCTCGAGTAGTTATGGGTCAAAATGCCAGCATGGTACGTTGCAGCATGTCGTGCCAATGTAAAATCAGGTGCAATTATGTCCGAATTAAATGAAGAAGAAATTCAACGTCAAATTGGTATTAGTAATCCACTACACCGACTTAAACTTAGATTAGCTATACAAGAAATATTGAATTTAACATCACCAGACGGACCACGAACATCCGTTACTGTAAATATTCTTTCATTCGTGATGATTTATCCTTCATTCATATTCGTTTTCTTTTTCAAGTCATTAGCATTCGGAGAAATGGATCATGAATGGATTGGAAATGAATGGTTGCCAAGTCTTGGCTTGCCGCAGTATCGATCCTATTTCATGGAATGTCTTGTAGACGCACGTATGCTTGAGCATCTAAGTAAAAAAGATTTAAGTAAACAATTGAAAATGGTTGACAGTTTCCATCGGTAAGCAGAGCACTGTGGAAAGAAGAAGAAGAACAACAACAACAAGTCTTGATCATTTTCTTTATTTAGAACAAGTTTTCATTATGGTATCATGGTACTAAAACGAGTTAATTATAATAAGAAAGAACTCGATCAAAGACGAGAGGAATCCCTGAATGAAAATCAAGATGTGCTGATGTGGACCAATGAACGAATTATTCAATGGTTATCAACTATTAATGGTTTGAAAGAATATGCAAATAATCTAACGGAAACTGGTATTCATGGCGGTTTAATTGCACTGGATGAGACATTCGATTATAATACATTAGCATTAGCATTGCAAATACCCAGTCAACAAGCTATGGTATATGAGAATGAATTTGAACTTTTTTCTCTCATTGATTTGTTTATTTTAGACGCGTCAGATTCTAGAACGAGAGTTTCGCCTACTACTTGCTAATGGCACAGATCGGAAGATGGATGAAGTAAGTCGAAATAGTACTGAATTGAATGAATAATATTTGGATCTTTTCAGCTTGATAGACAGTCATGACGGAGGGGTAAATGAAATAATGTTGTGTGTAATTCTTTCTTCGTAGTTAGAAAGTATCTGTATACTATTGTTAGCTTTACATTCGTAAAAGAACTAAACTAATTTCGTGTCTAGTGAAGAAGATTATGTTATAAAATCGATTTTCTTCTATTTAGAACGATCAAACAAAAATCAAACGTCATCCATCCCTATTCTCTCGAAAACTTAAATCGAAAATAACTAATGGTGATACCGTACATCCAAATGGAAATGATTCGTCTCATACAACAACAGTAGATGAGATCTAATAGTCATATGTCGACATTTAATTACTCGAATCAGCAAAGTATTGGTTCATATGCATGTATTTTCTCTCATGACATCGAAAATCTCGATTTTTCTGTTTTGCTTGGACATATATATTTGTGTGTGTGTGCGCGCCGTCGTTTCTTTTGTTTCCTTCTTGTGTGTACCCGCGCGATCATTGTCATATATACATATACATATATATATCTATTTTTTTGTTTTTGTTGTTAATGAACAACACACACATATACACACTGATGCAAAAGATGATTCTTGTCCGTTTCGATTTTTTGTTTTATACCCAAAATCAACTTTCGTTTTCTTTTTCTACGTCGAGCAGCTATGCAATAAAAAGAAACGTAACAAATTCGTTGTTATTCTTGTTTTTGTAAATCGATGAGTGCCGGCACACACAGTAGATACGTAGCTGCAATGTTTTGTTTATTTGTTTTCTTCTCTTTCGTCATGATATTGAGTTAAGTACTTTCCACCGAACGCACCTCCCTATTGCTCACATATATGTCGTGTGTGTTTCCTTTTGTGCAACTGATAGAATCATGAATCATCATTATAAATGCGCAGCGATTCATTTTCTTTTTTCGTCTTTGTATATGATATCCTTCTCTTTCTATTTCAACACTCGTTTTCAAAATTCTCTATCGCCTCCTATTTATTACTGAATTGATTCTCTTTTTTCGTCTGGTTTGTGTGTCGTTTTTCTTTCTCTTCTGACTTACATGCGCTTTGGGTTCTTTGTTTTCCCATGCAGATTAATGTAAGTCGCGCACAGAAATATTTTCCTGTCTTTTCTATGTTTCGAAACATGATGTGAAGCAAGCTTTGTTTTCTGGATGTTTGTTGTGTCAATTGTTGTATGCGTGTGTTTTTTTCTATGTTGCTCTAATTGTTTTTTTTTGAGAGCATAATTTGAGTTGAAATGAAAATTCCCACTATAACAATTTTCTTGATGATTATCATTTGATTTTAATGATGATATATATAACATTGACTTCCTTTGTGTACAGTCAGCAAACATATTGAGCAATCACTAAAATGACCGATAGGTTATTTTCGCTATAATCTTCTTCCATTCATTGATTGGTTACACGGTTTAATAGCCAATATGGTTTCATTGTTTAGTCTGAGAAGTTATTCTCAAAAAGATAGACCAAATGGTAACGCACAAAATTCATCTGCTCGTGAATTATGTGCATGGAAACATTGAATTTTGCTTTAATACGACTACGAATCCATTTGGTAAAATCATCTGCGATATGCATTTAACAGTATGACTCGTTACTTTGTGTAACGCTCACTTCAACTAATTACTTTGATCTTTGCTCGAATAAAATCGATTACATCATTCTATTTAGTTTCTTATCCTTTCTATAGGTCATTCATCTAATTATATTCCTTTGAGGAATTCATTTATTTAAAAAACCAACAGTATGTTTCTATATATAAAAAAGAACGTTATACAAATGACACATCAGCTGAAACACACGATGTACTCAACCGTTTGGGTGAATCATCATCAGAAGGTGACATCATCTGATGAGCTCGAAATTCATGTATACGATATTGTTCAACTAGTTGATTGGCCGTAATGATTGTCGTTTCCATTGAAAGAGGATTTTCGGACACATCCGAACTACCTGAATAGCCTTCATCATCACGAATCGGACTTGACGAAGATGATTTTTGCACGATGTATATAGCTGTACTTATTGGTGATGGAGATAATTGATGATCGTCGTGTACTTTCAGTTTGGATAAAGTTGAAATTGCATCATATTCTAAAGAAGACAAAGAAAACGTTCATGATGTAAGAGAAAAGCTGACAGAAGAAGAGATTATGCTTTTTTCTAGTTCAGTGAATTGAAATGCACTACTTACTATTATGAACATTTTCTTCACTGTTGGATAAAGTTGATGACGATTTCTAGAAAGATTAGAGAAGAAAAGGATAAACCGGAAGGATTATAAATGAAGGGCAAACCTGTTTTTTATATCTTTGTCTTCGAATGATCATCGCTGCACAAATAATTAATAAAAGAATTAGAAATATACTGAGGATGATCGGTATAATAATCATCCATTGTGATTGGACTAAATTCGAGAAGATCGTTTCATTGGAATCCGATGTTAATTCTAATAGAAAAGTATCTTCATAATTGTATTTCTGATTGAGTTGAACCGAGAAAAGATATTTTCCTTGAACGGGTAAGGAGAGTTTCTTCAATGTACAATTAGATAATAATTGAAAGTAACTATAAACCATTGTTTGATAATGACAATATGTCGAATTGAATAAATCGATGGACGAGAATTCTCTTCGATTTAATCGTAACTTTTTCAATGATAAAAATGGAATATGACCATATTCATCGAGAATTCGAATGGTTAACATTGCCTTCATTGTTTTATTAAATTGATCAACAGCTTGGAGATTCAAGCGATAAATACTCTGTTCTTCTCGATCGAACATTGTTGATGTGTATAAATCTCCTGTGCGAGATTGAATAAAGAAGTTTTTTGTATCGTCGATTGAATAGACCATTGTTTGACAGAATTGATTCGTCAATCGAGGTAATATTAATGTTCGATTAGGAAGATTTTCTTTGATATCAATGATGTAATGCGTTTGATTGAACTGACAAAGATTTTCATTGGGTTTTAAATGAAACTCGTACGTTCGATTTGTCCACAAAGGTGGTTGGTCATTGTCACATGAATATAATGATAAATAATAATGGTCGTTCTTCAATAAATGAGGATTGTTTCTTGTTGATAGAATATAAATCGATTCGGTGATCAAACCATTTTTACTCTGACGAACGAATTGAAGCTGAAAATGTTGAGTATCATTAATAAATAATGTTAAATTATTTGTTGACTCATCTAAATCTTTAATATTGATCGTTGCTAATGGTGTTGAATTGCTATTTAAATCATATTTGATGACGTTTCCTTCAGTTAAAACCGATGGATAAAACATGACATTTATATCTGGCGGATTGTCATTCGTATTGAGAACATGGATAACAATTTCGCTGAACGATGGAGCAACTGTCGATGACAATGCCCGCGCTTCGATGGTTAATTTGTAAATTGAAATTGTTTCATAATCAAGCGTATTCGATAGAGTTAAAATTCCAGTTGTTGAGTTAAGATAGAATGTTTTATTTATATCACCATACAATTCATAGCGAATTGATAGTGACGAGGAAGAGGTAGCTTGAATCGTACCGATTTTAGTATTGATTGGTGCAGATTCCGAAACGAAGAATTCGTAGGAATCACGCTCGAAGAAAAGAAATATTCCATTCGTTGAGGAAATAAATAAAAACAAATAGAAGGGAATCATCTAAAATAATGAAGCAAATAGTTCATCTGAGTCTTTGAACGTACAATGTCTACAGGAGGCTTAGTTATCTGTTGTATGATTGATTAGCACCTTACTCCACTTGCTTCAACTTAATGATGAAGTAGACCTTGTTTTTTTTCTTTACTCGTTCAACAGATCTACATTCACTT